>NW_004624779.1:2458463-2489969 GCF_000247695.1 Heterocephalus glaber | reverse complement strand
TGATTTAATTCCTGGGTTGATATTTCAAGATTGCTTAATGTAGGTATCTTTGTTGCTTGTGTTTTAAACCCTTGTGGAATGATTGCTTTTCAGAGGTGTCTTCCAGATATAGCTTGTGTTTGGGTTTTGAGACTCTAATGACTCTGGAGCTATTATATTTTTCTTATACAGGAAGGAAAACTAATTAGATCAATCACAACATGTTAGCCCATAAAGGCATAGTCAGCAATACCTTAGCATCAAGTACAGCTTAGAAAATGACAAAGTGTGGTAGTTATTAATCTATCAGTTTTAACTATGTGAGTTAAATTAAATCCGAGGGCCAATCTAACATAAGCTTATAATGAATAAGCTCTTCAATATAGCATCTTTCCCCTTCGGGGTGGGGAGTTAAAAAGAGTTGGGAAGGGAGGGATAGGTAGAAAGAACAGGTAAGATTAGCGGTGAGGCCAGAGGACACAGAAAGATCACACAAACTCTAAGAAGTTGTTAAAGGCAAGAGAAGATGGCAGAATGAAAGAACAAAGATGTGAATAGAATCACCTAACAGCAACAGTGAGGCTAGATACCAAATTTACTTTCCTTTAAACCTAATGATAATCAAGAGAAGGAAAAAGAGAAGAAAAATACAATAAGGGAGAAATCTGAATTCAATGCAGAAAGGAACAAATGGGGAGATGGGGAGCAATGTGGGGCAGCAAGAGAATGAGTGAGAGAGAGGGAAAATATATAAAAGAAAGAAAAGAAAGAAAAGTATAACTTTGAAGAGTACAGAGAAAGTAAAAATTAAGAATTGAAAATAGGGGAAAATAATTTTTTTTTTCTTTTTTGCAAATAGCACTAGAAATTATAGGCCTCCTTCAGGGTATGTCTCTGTTGTCACAATATAGGCAACGTAGGAATCCATGTGCATATACAAGTCAATGAGTCTCAGCAAGCCAGCAGCAGACCAAGTACGGTGGTCTGATGTGCCTTTATTGTAGAGGTTCTCTTTACTTTTCCGCTGAGCTTCAGTTTTCATTGAGGAGCCTGAGAAGCCCTCTTTCTGTTACTAACTTCTGCTCTATCTTGTGGTGCTCAGGACAAGGGTCTTTAAAATCTCCTGTGCCTCTGTAGTGTGGGACCAGGTAGCAGAAAAGCCAGAAGGCCATAGGAGCATGGGGGCGGGGGATTGGTCCTTGAAAGGAGCCTGCTGGCTAAGCAGACCTCACCGCGGCGTGGGCGGGGCCCGGAAGGCCGCATAGCTTCAAGCTGCTCCTCTCATCTAGTGGGTGGAGCTTAGAGAGCCTGTTACTATTTTTTAAATTATTTATATTTAATTTTTTCCAAATTTCCATTCTCTGATTAGTCTATTTAGTTCCAGATGGCATGATTAAGTTTCCAAATTTCTAAGAATTTTTTTCTGTGTTTTAACTTATTTTATTTATATCAGAACAGTTGACTTTAACAGCTGGGTCTTCCTGAAATAGTTTTCAGTTAGAAGTTTTTCATTTTAATCAATTCTGATCATCTGATTTAGTATAATAGAATAATTTTATGAAGTATTACAGAGTTTTCTTGTATTAAAATGAAAATTTGACATTAGGTTCCAATTTTTTTGTCCAAATCTTTATACAATTGTCTAATGGGCTCAAAATAATATACAATATAACTGGTCACTACCTATTGTTTAATATAGATTAATTAATTGCTCTCATGGTAGATATTCATATACCTCTTTGTCATTTTTTATTATATTCAGTGGCCTGTTTCTTAAATGTCAATAATGGTTATATTGGCATATTTTCCCAGTTATGCAATTTGTTATTTTAAAGTTGAAATACAGTTATACTTTATTGCTGTAGATATTAAAGGATTCAACACACTCAAAATTCATAAACACCCAAAAGGAAGCAATGAAAAAACTAATAAAAATGTTCATAGTGAATGTAAAATGGATTTTTAAAATTAATTTTAAATGTATTGATAATTAAATCATGAGGAATAATCTGGATAATCTGTAGGAAGGCAGATACTGAATTCAGTTAGCCAATGCAGAATTTTCAGTTTTATCACATACCTGTTTTGATCAAGGACAAATAACTTCTTTGATTCCTTCAACTATAAATTATTTTAAAAGAATAATTCTTAAATAAACACAGTATTTTGGGGGGAAATATATTTCTAAGGAATTAAAGCATAAGCCCAAGAGCTGACCAAATAGGAAAATTCAGTGGTAAATATCACAGATCAAAATTTACACTTCAGATGAAGCTTAACGGTATTCAGGAAAAAGACTGTACTTTACTTTTGTGAATATATTGAATGTTAATCTAGGGACTTACCAAAAATAAAGTGTAGGAAATGCACAATGCAGCAAACATTATATGCAAGAAGTGATTCACAGCTACATCTCTCTGCTTGGAAAGTCATTGTGTTTGTAATGACTCATGGTTAGGTTGAGCTCACATTGACAATAAAAAGAAATCAACACATCTCAAAGTGTATAAACTTAATCACATTTGCAAAGTCCTGTCCTCTTTTCTATGTGAGGTAACATATCTACAAGTTTTAAGGATTAAGACCTGGTTGCCTTTGGAAGGACATTTTTCTGTCAAATCATAAAATGATTGTGAGACAGCCAAGTTGACATATCAGACATTGACAAGTCAAGATAGATAGACAGATAGACAGACACAATGTGTCCCAATTTTAAAGTTTGTATATATGAACATAAAATTTTTAATTTTATGTTCATATATGCATATATGTGCCAGTTTTAGTTTTTAGTCTAATAATTTTTACAATTAGCAATGTACATATTGAAAATTTTGCTGCTGTGCTTACATATTTTCTTAGTATGCCACTGAAAAAATAATATACATACAGTGTATCAGAAAACTATAAGAATGAGTTCTGTATCTCTAGTCTTTTAAATATTTTAGTATACTTGGAAATTTTAGGAAAATACATTTTTCTTCAATTAAGAATGAAACAACAACAAAAAAACCAGAAATTATACCAAGCCTCACAAGCATGATTTTTCTCTCCTAGGCCACGATTACACCCTTGTTTTGCTGTCATCACCTGCCCTCTGCATGGACACACTCTCTTGGAAGTTGGGACACTGACTCTCTTGCAAGAGTAAATGCCTGTTACTGATCCCACAGGATGGATTACCTCATTTTCCTTGTGGGGAGACATCACAAGTGAGTTGGATGGTCCTCTAAGATAAACTGAAATAAGGGGCTTAGCTTATCTTTCCTTGGGACCTCCACACAATTCCTGTATGTCAGAATCAAGCTTGAATTTAACTAGATCCCATCTTCCATCCAGAGAGTCTGACATGTGACATCTAAAGGGGGTGGGTTTACATATCATTTTCATTCAGGAACCGTGGAGAAAGAGCTGATTCAAGAATCAGATCTACTGAAGGCAAATGTAATTCTTCCAAAACAAAAATGATCATTTGTGGATCAACAGCTTTACTTGATATGGGGAAGAACAGGGAACATTTCTCTGATTAGAATGAATTTGTGGGATACTCATCTCAGTATCTATCATCCTTGAATTTTCTAGACACCTTCACTGTCAGACTCACAAATTATCTCTGTGCTTGTGACTTTTTCTCTCTAGTACAAAATGCCATGACAACATGAATTTGCAGTGATTACTTCCTAGACTGATTTTTTTTCCAGTTTTTCATAGTCTAAGTCAATGATTCTCCAATCTGAGTGTGCTTCAGACACACCTAAATAACCTGTCAAAACACAACCTTTTGGAAACCACCTGCAGGGATTGTGTGGTTCAGTAGGTCTGTGTGTGAAACTGAAAATTTGCATTTCGAAGTTTCCAGATAATACTAATCATTCCACTCCAAAAAAAAATAAAAGAATTTTGAGCATACTCTACTCATGTTGTTGTAGTATGTGAATAAAGTAGACGGTTGCATACTTTAATCTCAACAAAAATAGTACATTTGATTCTACAGGTTATATATTTTGGGAAGGATTCAGAAATGTGAAGAGTGAGAAAACACAATGGGTTTTTATACCTAAGTGTACAAAAATTTATATGTAATGTGACCTTATAAATAAAAAAGTAGAAACATAGCAATAAACATATTTAGACTACAACCCCATTTTCTTGCTTCTTAATTAAGGTATGATATTAGCTAAACATAAATGTCTTTCCTTGTAATTTCATCAACATAAAATTCCTCTATAGCTCTCTCCAAAAGGAGCACGTGAAAATGGATCTCTCTCATAAAGCCAGTGAGAGATCATTGCTATTCTTGCTCTCTGGCATAAGAGACAAACATAGCTTGCTGCCCTCAGCTAATTCTCAAGATGATGAGGTCTGGTTCTGTCTAGAACCCACAAAGATAAAAGAATTGAGAATGAGAAAGGTCCACAAGATTCCAGGTACCCACTTGAAGGAGATTGGAAAGAGGCAGTAGGAAAATAGGCTGAAAAGAGGCAGCAGGAAAGACAAAAATGCTTTGTACCACAATTTGTACTCTGGATGTTTAGGATCAGCTGTGAATGAAAACAGGTATTCCTGCTGATGGCCATCTGTGATCCCTGCCAAATGCCACTGGTGTAATAGAAAGGTTATGCTTTTCTGCACTATCACCCTTAATTGTTGAACAGTGGTGTGATAATCAGCAGCCTCACTTGTAAGTTGACATCAAATTAACCAAGCACACTACACCAACACGTCCAAAATGGTTAATGGAGTAATGTCAGGCAAGAGAGAAGATCCAGAAAACACAGTTATGATTCCAAGAGATTTACTGGGGGGAAATCGGGTAGTAGGACATTGGGTAATGTGAGATTCAAGTCTGAGTCAGAAAGCAATGAGCACACAGTAGAGTCTCCTGTCACCTGGAGGTTTCCTCCTGAAAATTTCCTTCAAAAATTATTAAAGCAACAAGAGTGGTGAGGGGCAGATAGGATGGTATGTAATTGATTTCAGTTCTTCTCATCCTCCTCAGTATACATTCAATTTAAACAAAGTAGTAGTTTTAAGGAAATTCTTTAACAATTCTTTTTTATTAATTCTCTCTCTCACACACACACACACACACACACACAACTGTATTGATGGGTTTAAGCCAAGTAAGAGGTAAAGTTTATAAAATTTAATGTAAAATTTAAGTCAAATATATTAAAATTATATTACTCATTTGTCTATTTAACATTTTATTTTGGGTAATGGTCAGACTTATGAGTTTATTTATTTAAATTTGGTTACATATGAGAATCCTGCACTGGATATTCTATAAAATGAACTTAAATGTATAAAGCAGTAAAGCATAAATTCCAAGAGTAGTGATACATACATCTGTGCTACCTAAATCCTGGAAAACCAGGAAAAGCAGTAAAAGCTCATTCTGCTTTTCAAGAATGAGATACAACAATGAGGTATAACTAGAAGAAGGTGAAGTACATAAAAGAGAGACAGTAGATGAGAAGGAATTCACCTTTATACTTCTTTTTTAAAAAAATAAAATAGAAATGTGAATCTTCAATTTTTATGATTTTTAAAATTTTAGTTTATTATTATATGTATGTAGTATGTGATGTTTATATTCCTTGTGGGAAGTTGGAACGTGTACATAACAGATTATAATTTCATTTTTTCATTCTTTATCTCTTCTCTCACTCACTTTTCCCTTGATCTCCTGATGCCTTTCCCCTTTGAGAACGATCTATCTCCCTACTTCCTATTTTCCATCTTTTATCTTGTGCTTTACTTTTACTCTGAGTTTTGCATATAAAGAATCCATGTGATATTTAAGCTTGTGCATCTGATTTATTTCTCTTAACAAAATGGTCTCAAAGTGCATCCATTTTCCTACAAATGATTCAAGTTTGTCTTTCTTTATGGTAGAGTAGTACTCCAATGTGTAAATGCCACATTTTCTTTATCCATTGTACTTCTTTAAAGCTAGCAATGTTAAAGGACCTCTGCTAGCCCAAAGGCCACCTCTGAGACCACTAAAATAAATCACTTATACTCTAAATAATTAACCCCTATTTACCCAAGTCTGTCATAATAAATATTCAAATCCATGAGACTGATGAGGATGGCACCCTTAGAGAGGGCAAGATACACAACTGTAGGCAGCAGCGCCCCCTGAAGAAAACCTTGGTTGATTTTTTTTTTAATGTTCAGATTCATCAAAGTAGCAGTTAGCAGAAATTTGATTTAAATTCAAAGAACACTACATTTGAGTCTTGTTTTCTCTTTTCTTTTATATTGTTTTTAATTATCATTTTTTTCTTTTTAGATAATGGATGTGAATCTTTAGGAAAGGTGACTTTAGAATCCATCTAGACACAAAACCAGGCTCATAATGTAACTCCAGTTAATTGGAAAGTCTGACTTTGTAATACTGATCAGGGTGAGTAACTGTGTAATCTCTGCTTAAGATTTACCGATGATCATAACAGCATGTATGAATTAATGGAATACAGTGCACTAAACTATATTTATTAATTGTTACTGACCTGATTTCTGTGCTAATTAATATGAGTGTATTCTAGACAGCAATAAAAAATCAGTAACAAGGACTCCACCTTTCCTTGGTTTAAAGGAGGCTCTTGGCCTGGATGGGATGTAATAAATCATGTTAAAATATTACCCTCTTAGATCCATGTAATTTTAGTTCTTTTGTTAAATGTGTATATCTTTCATTTTTAGATTCTAGGAGTAAATGATGATTTAATTACACTTTTAGGAGCACATAATAATCCATTTATGCAGTTTCTTCTATGCCAATTTCCCATTCTTCTCATTTCTCCCCGAAGTGCTTAAAACATATTTTTATGTTTTATATATTCTTTAAAAACATTTACCTTAGTGTGTAGTGTTATTTACATCAATGGCATTTTTATACTGATATTTTTCTATATGAAAGTTTTTTACTCAATATTGTTTAAAAATTTATCACACTGCTTGTTATACAAGTAGCTTTTCTGAGTTATAAACACCTTTGAGTATTTCATTGTTTGTATTTTGTCCATCCTTCAGTACTGATCCCCTAGGCTTCCTCCTACTCCTTAGCACTAGCTAGTATTGCAATTAAAATCTCACTCTTGGCTAGTTTGGGAAATTCATAAGGAGCCCCCTGCAATTTATGATTATGAATTATAAAAACACACTATCTAATACTGTCAAGTTGCCTTTCAGTTTAGTTACTGGAAAAGATTGTTTTTGCAGGAAACAGGGCAGTTTCAGCCTGACTAATACCTGTTCTGATACCTAAAGAATTTGAGGATCTTTTTATTTGTTAATCATGTTCTTTGGTACTTTTGAACTGGGTTTTTTTTGGCCCATGTCTCTATTATTTCTTCCAGTTTTTGTTAATTTTTATCAAGACTTACAGATTTTTTTGCTGTTCATTTCAAATTTTGCAAAAGCATTCTCCCTATATTTTGATCTTCTGCTAAATTTGCACAATCTTGTTTTTACTGGACAGAAATTCTAAATTTAAGGAGAGAAACAAACAAGTATAATATACCTGAATTCCATTATTTGTAACCCTATTATTTGTGATTTATTTTGGCATGGTTAAAGTAGCTTTCTTCACTAATGCTATAAAAATATTTTGTGTATTTCTTTCTATCATCTCTGTACTTCACTTTTACATACAATTTTGAAATTCATCTGAGGTTATACAATTTCTTCCATATATTAAGCTTTTTCCTTAAATTCTTCCTCTTTTGATTTGTGATACCATATATTTTCTACATAAAATTCTCATAAATGATTCAAAGATTTCTATATCTTTATCTGTTTGTCATTTTTATTGATTATAATGCTGCCTTTATCATAATGTTTTTATAACAAAGTTAATATCTAATTGTGTCTATTATATTTTAAAGTTAGTGTGACTCCTTGTGGATTGTTACATATTTTTAAAGGGTTTAATTTATTGAAGATGTAGAGCATGATAATATTACTTATTACTCCAATACTCATTTTTAAAATTTTCCATTCTATTTTTAGTATGAACTTTTAAAAATTGTTACATATGCATGTTAAGGGTGTCTTCACCAGGTAGGCCAATGAACCAGATTTGAAAATGAGTCTGTGTAAGTAATTTTAAATAGATAATATCAGTTGTTTTCTGCAGTAGGTATAGCAAATACTGTACTCAGTAGTAGTACAAGTGTTCCCAGTGCTACATATTTTTGCCTCATTATATTGTCAAATATTTAAACACTTCACCAACAGAGTGTATGAAATGTGGTTTTAGTCTATGGCCATAAGACCCTGAATGAGCCCAATCTCATCTGAAATGCAGTTTTATATTAAAGATTTAATTTATATTTTCTAGGTTATTAATACATTGAACACAATACATTGAATAGGTTCCTAGGTGATCTTAATCATAACCTGCAGAGTTACTTGTGTATCTACCTACCATGAACTCATTTATAAAAGGGAAAACTAAATTACAGAATATTGAAACTACTTTGTAGTCATAGCTCTGCCTGAAACTAATAAAGAAAGCTTATAGGGCACCTGATATTTTCTGTTTGGTCAAAATTATTTTTAATAGATAACTTAAATAACTATATATTTGTATAAAAATTTTCTGAAATCTTGAAAAAATTCCCATATGCTCTGCATGTAATTTCTCTTATTTTCATTTTATGTTTATGAGGTACATTGTTACAATTAATGAAATAATGACCTGTGTCTCAGTTCAGGTTGGTATAATAAATTATCTTAGGCTGGATAATTCCTTAAGAACAAAACATGTATTGCTTACAGTTCTGGAGGCTGAAAACTCCACAACTAAGTTGTTAGCAGATTCAGTATCTGCTCAGGACCCGTTACTCCCCAGTGATCCTGCCCACTTTCTGCATCCGCACATGGTGGAGGAAGAAGGAAGCTCTCTGGGCTTCTTTTATAAAGGCATTAATTTGATCCTCATGGGTGGAATCCTCATGATTTAAGACTGTTCTAAGGCCTTACCTTCTAATATCATCGCCTGGATGTTTAGGTTATAGCATAGGAAGTTGGGGAGACACAAGCATTCATACATAGAAATATCTCTGTAGAAGTCAATATAAAATTTAGATTTCTTTAATTTTAAAATAGTATCTTTTATTGGACCCAGGATCTCATTATGTTCGAATTCATGTATATTGGTCAGTTTTCTCATCACTGAGACATAATGCTTGAGATATACAACTTAAAATAAAGTTTACTTTGGCTCCTTTTGCTCACCATTTTGGAAATTTAGTCCATGGTCAGCTGGCTTCAAGACAGGAACATCATGACAGAAAGATGTGGAGGAACAAAGCTGCTTAGTTCACGGTGGCAGGAAAGCAGAGCAAGGAAATGGTGCTGGAGAAAAATGGGCCAGGGTCCACACATAAACTACAAGACCCTCCTCCATGAGTCACCCAGATGCACCAGCAGTGTGTTCAATCAACAGAGATCTGTCTCTGGACAGATCCCAAAGCCAACTATGTTGAAACTCTCTACCCTAACCTCTACACTATGTCTCATCAGGTTGCTCTTGACTATGCATGTTATGAAGAATTTCTCTGTTTTTGATAATCTTAATATTTTGCAAAATGTGGTTGAACTGTTTGGTAGAATGTCATGTATAATAATTTGATTTTTTTTCTCAGTACACTGGGTTTTTGAGAACAGCAACACAGACGTAGTGTGGCATTTTAACAACGTTGTATCCAGGATAGCTACTATCAATGTTTTATCACTTTTGATGCTGATATTGATCACAGGGCTAAAGTAGTATTTTCAGCTTTCTCTGCATTAAGTAACTTCAACATCACAACACTTGAAATCCTTCATACCATATATTGCAAAAAGTTAAAGTGTGCAACCCACAATTAAACTGTGGAGAAATTTTACATCCTTGACAAAAATTGAATCAAAAGGGATCATAGACCTAAATGGAAAATGTGAAACTATAATATCCTTAGAAGGTATAATAAAAGGTAATCTGAAGAAACTTAGGGTTTGGTTAGGACATTTGTAGATAAGATACAATCCATGAAAGAATTAGTAAATTTGACTTAGGCCCTGTGAAAGACCCTGTTGAGAAAATGAGAAGGTAACCCAACCACTTGGAGATAATATTTGCAAAAGACATATCTGATAAAATCTGCATTCATATATTCAAAAACTCTTAAAATTACATAACAAGAAAATGAACAACTCAAAATATGGGCAAAGTACCTTAATAAGCAGCTCATCAAAAATAATCATACATGATAAATAACCGTATTAAGAGATGCTCCGTATCATGCCATTAAGGAATTATGAGATACCTCTGTGAGATACCACAGTGAGATGCCATTATGTATCTAATAGAATAGCTAAAGTCTAAAACACTGACAACAATAAATTTGGGTTAGGATGTAGAGAAACCAGATCTCTCCTTCACTGATGGTAGGCAAACACAATGGTACCGACATTTGGAAGACATTTTGCCAATATCTTTCAAAATTTGACTTATTATAACCATGTGATCCAGCAGTTGATTTTCAAATTTTTAACACAAAATTGTTGAAAACATATCCACACAAAACCTACAAATGCATGTGAACAGTTATTTCACTAACAAATACAAAACCTTAAAGTATGTCCTGACATTTTCCATACATGAATGGATGAATGAACTGGAATGTTAGTCACCAATAAAAACAGTTGAGCTATCAAGCAATGTAATGATATTTATTATAACCTTCTAAAGTTCCTGCCAAATTTTAAGTATTTAAGCCTAACAGCACAGTTAAGGAATTATTCATATATATTCCACATTTTAACTTTTGTTTCTCTTAAAATTTTTAGTATCCATCTTTATTGATTTCTTTTACCAATAAACACATGCTTCACTTTTAAACTAAACAAGAGATTAAGGTTGCTGATACACTGATTCTCCTTTTATTGTAGGATTTGTGAAAAATGTATCTCTTTGGTATATACATCCCAAATCATAGCTTCTGTGAAATACCTAAGTTTTCAATTTGCATTTCAAACAGAGTTATAAAATTTCTGAAAAGTCAGGTTAGATATTTCATGCTTGGATTGAAAACAATGTTCAAATTCAAGGTAATCTTCAAGGTCAACTCTAACACAAATATTTTTAGTTGGAAATTTAGGAATTAGATTGTTTATATTTGGAGGGTTTTACTAGGTACTGATTTTATACTTATTCCTTCTGTTATACTTTGGGTCTAGATGTCCCCCAGAGACTCATGAAGTCTTAGGTGAGGCTCTTTTAGAAGTGGATGAATCTAGAGTGTATGATTGATTCATGGTACAATGTTAGGCTCAAGGGCACTAGGATTAAGGGTCTGAGTGCTACGTGGCCTAAGAAGTCTGGAGAAGATAAAAAGGGCAGAAAGGCCATGACATTCTGTTGTGGCTTTGCTACCTTTGGTCCACCATGAAGTGTTGCCGCTCTGACATGTGCTGTCCTACCTTGGAACCAGCCGGTTATGGACTGAACCCTCCACAAACTGAGCTAAATAAACCTTTCACCTTTTAACTTTGGGTGTTAGTAATTTTCTTAGCAACAAAAAACGTAACTATGGGGCTGGGGATTTAGCTCAGTGGTTCTGCCACCTGCCTTGCAAGCTTAAGGACCCGAGTTCGATCCCCGGTACCAAAACAAAACAAAACAAAACAAAAAAAGTAACTATGACAGATGTCTATCAGTATATAGGCTGATAATACAGCACTAACAGGAATAGTTAAAAGAAATAGTGAAATGTTTGGAAATAGATATAATGAAATATGTTGTTACTATCTACATATAAGGGTCAAATCAGACAAAATGCAGACCAGAAGCAAGATGAAGAGGAAGTGGCCACAGGCCTTTTCCTTCCTGGCAAGGCCTGTGAGTTTTCTCTATTGAATTTAGATCATTAAATCCATTTGTATTCTCAGATCTATAACCAGTTTGAAAATTTGATTTCCCATTCATCTCGCTTTTTCTCATTTTAGGGTATTACAACAGGCTTTACAAAATAAAACTTTTAAATTGCTGCAACAGTTAAATTACTATCTGTATTAGCTACTTTCTCATTGTTGTGACAAAATATCTGACACCTGCCACTTAAAGAAGAGGTTTATTTTGGCTCACAGTTTCAGAGGGGTTTTAACCCAGGACCAGCTGGCTCCAAGGCAGAAATGGCATGGCAGAAGGGCATGGCAGAAAAGAGTCCGCTTACTTTTTGGTGGCCAGGAAGCAGGGAGAGCTGCCAGTGCCCCACTACTTCCAACCAGTCCCCATATCTAAATGACAATATTTTAGATCAAAACCATAACATTCTTTTCTTGACCCCCAAAAGACTCATTTCCATTTTAGGACTTCCCTAAGTCAACAGTTTCAGAAATACAAAAAATCCAAGTCAGGAATCTCTGAATCTCAAGGCAAACTTTTAGTTGTAAGCCCCTGTAAAATTCAAAAAGAAAGTTAAAAACTTCCATCATATGATGGTACAGCTTAAAAGAAAGAATATACATAAAATCAGTAAGACTATACTGCCATCTTGACAATAGTGAAATGTATAGAAGCCTACATCCAAGACAAAGAAAATAAAAATAAAATACATCAAGTACAAAGTATTTATCATATGTACATGACACTGAAGTAGAACTTAATCTGGCCCATAAAAGAACCACCATTTAATTTAATATTTTTTGTCAGAATATAATTTAGTCAATAATAGATAACTACAAAATATTTGGCTGCTAATTAACACATTTCTAAATAACCAGCTGTTCAAAACAAGTAATAAAAGGGGAAAGTATCAAGTATTTTAAGTAAGTGAAAGTAAAAATACAATATTTAAAGGTATTAGGATGCCAGTGAAGCAGTGGGGAATATTTAGGAATGATTAATATATAATGTTAAATGCCTATGTTAGAAATTTCTTGTGATGGCATCAACCTCAACAGCCACTATAAGAAATTTTAAAATTGAGGAAAAACAAAAATACATGTAAGTAGAAGGAGAGAAAGAATAAAGATAAGAGTAGAAATCAGAAAACTGTAAAACAATAGAAAAATCAATGAAACCAAGAGCCAGTTACTTGAGAAAATTCAATAAAATTGATTTTGCCAAAGAGGGCATTAAAAAGGAAGGGCAGAAGATACAAGCATCATAATGAGAAAGAATAGTAAAGAAATTTAATTGTTAGAAATTATACTCCAAGAAATATTCCCGATTTAGATGTATTTCCTGTTAAGAGTCAACCAGATATTTAAGAAAGAACATTACCAATTCTATACAAATGCTGCAAAATAGAAAAGAATGAAAAGAAAGAAAACAGAGTAGTTTCTAACCTGCCTGTTAGATTAGCATTGCCCTGATATCAATAGAAGAAGTAAACAGTACAAAAAAAGAATACTACAGACAAATATCCCTCATGAGTCCAATTGCAAAAGCTGTAAACAAAATTGCAGCAAACCAAATCTGTGTATTTATCCAGCTAAGAGAGCCACGAAGGAAAAGGACTCAAGGCTAGCAAAGAATCACAGTCTGAATTCTTTCTGTTCTGTTCAGAATTCTACCTCAAGACCAAATTTACAAACCTGAAAACCCTATTGGAGACATGGAAAGAGCTGAGTGACTCTAAAAAAAATTGAAACAGGGCCAGGGATTTATCTCAGTGGTGCCATCCCCTGCCTGCAAGAGCAACGACCCGAGTTGGATCCTTGGTACTAAAAAAAAATAAATTAATTAATTAAATTTAAAAAAGGAAAAAAGAAAAAACAACTTAGGTCACAGTGGAGAGGCCCTGTCTATCAATAAGTTTAGAAAATTAAAGGATAACTAGAAGCTGTGATTTAAAAAGGATAACTACAAGATGATGTTTCTGACAAGAGTCTGAAGGAGCATTTGCCGGTATAACAGGACCCGCTAATATTACCCAGAAAATGGTGGAAAATGAAGACAAAAAAGATGAGAAGTAGGAGGAAGAAGGGTAAAAGATAAATAACTTCATGTGTTAAAAATAAAGTTAAACATACACAGACTGTGTGATTGAGTAGGTACACTCTTACATGTTTATCCAAAAGAAATGAAAGCATACATGCACACTATGACTTGAACATGAATGTATATAATTGCTTTATTTGTTATTATAAAAAGTAGTAGTTACTCAAATTTCCCCCGACTAATGGATAGACACTGTATATACACATAACATGGAGGGCACTCCTCATTGCCTCAGCCATGAAGAGAATCCCTAAATCTCTTAATGTTCCCTCAGTATTAGGTGGTACTAGATTTCCACTTGTCACTATATTTGTACTAAGTGAATAATCTCTACTAACATCCTTATGTTAAATTAAAAATACATGTGTACACACATATGCACACAAATACTGTGTAAAAGGCTACACCTATTTTTGTAATAAATGAGAGCCTTTACATATAAACTCCCTGAACAGGAAGAGAAAGTATAATTTATAATTGTGTTTCCAACATCAATCATAGTGCCTTGAAGTTGGGAGGTATTTCAGTTAATAAAATTTTAATTTAGAAAGACCATCATAATATCCTAAAATGAGAAGCTAGATGAATCAGAAATCGGATTTTAAAACTACTTATGACCTGAGGACACAAAAAGATTTAATGATCTAAATTCAACAGAGAAAACTGACAGGCCTTGCCAGGAAGGAAAAGGCCTGTGGCTACTTCTCTTCATCTTGCTTCCGGTCTGTATTTTGTCTAATGTGATCCTTATACGTAGATAGTGACAACATACTTCATTATACCTATTTCCAAAAATTTCACTGACTATTCTTTAACTATTCCTGTTACTGCTGCATTGTCAGCCTACATACTGATAGATGGAAATAAGTACAAAATTAGTACCTAACTAAAACCCTCCAATTACAAACAATCTAATTCCTAAATTTCTAACTAAAAATTCTTGTGGTAGAGTTGACCTTGAAAATTACCTTGAATTTGAATATTATTTTCAGTGCAAGCATAGAATATAAACCTCTGCTCTTAAGAAATTTTATAAGTCTCTTTTTGAAATGCAAATTGAAAATGTAGATATTTCACAGAAGCTGCGATTTGGTATGTATAATACAAAGAGATACATTTTCACAAATCCTACAATAAAATGAGAATCAGTGCTTCAGCAACCTTAATCTCTTATGTAGTTTAAAAGCGAAGCACGCATTTACTGGTAAAAGAAATCAATGGAGATGGATACTAAAAGTTTTAAGAGAAACAAAAGTCAAAATGTTGAATATATATGAGTAATTCCTTAACTGTGCTGTTAGGCTTAAATTCTTAAAATTTGGTAAGAATTTAAAAAGGTTATAATAATATATTTTCAAGTACTATATAATACATGGCATTAGGTCAACAAATCAAATGTGAAATTATTCTTTAATGCACTACAGCACAATTGAATTCACTTGTGTAAGTGTTAGGAGTATATCAGTTTTCCTTTAAATATGCCACCAAGCAATAAAGGAGATGTAGAATTTAACAAAGATTCATTAATATATACATTTATATAGCATATTGGAAAAAATACTGGGTAAATGATAGGAAACTAGTTATAAACTCAAACGCTTCATTTATTCTTATTGAATAAGTTGCTTGGTCATCCAGAGAAATACACTGTGACTGGGAAACTCAGAATTCACTGAAATGGGACCAGTGCTTGTCTGATGTTTTTCAAATGTGCATACATAAAATGGGAATTATTGGAGTGCCTATTTCATGGGGTTATCTAAGGCTTAAATTTTTTATTATTTGAAAATATTTGTAATGTGATAGCACATACAAGGCACACTTTCTAACATCAATAAAATTAAGAAAATAAATGATGGTGAATCCAGAATTGGAATTGCAAGATAATGTAAACACTAAAACGATAATAGAAATGACACTGAAAGTAAGGGAAAGCTTGGTCATCTTTAGTTTCTAGAGACTAAAAATTAGAAATTAAAAAGATGACTTTTAATATGTACTAAGTCTCCTTTCCCTAACATCAACTGTTTGGTGCCTTTTGATAGGATGCACTTCAGAAAATCACATGTTTTCTGCTACCACTATTAAATAAAATTCTCATAATATAGAAAGTCTTAAAATACTTCTCTTCATAATTTCCATGATTCTGATTTTACCACATAATAAATAGAATATTTCATTTATGAACTTAATTCCAAGGGAATAAGGTATGCTTTGTTTAAACATTTTAAAATTCTTTTTTTATTCTAAATTTTTAACATTAATGTTTCAATAATATTTGACAAAAATTGGTATTCATACATCTTGATATGAGAGAAAAATAATTTCAAGAACAATTGAAAATTATAATGAAATAGCTGATAATTATGGAGCAATCAAATATATGATAAATACATACATTAAAACAAATAATAAGAGTGTCTTAGTTACTTTTTCCACTGCTGGAACAAAATACCTGACACATAAAGTTAAAGAAGGAAACGTTTATTTAGCTCACAGTTTATAGAGGTTTCAGTCCATAGTTGGGTGGGTCCAAGGCAGGGTGGCATAGCAGAGGTGAATCACAGAGGAGAAACAGTCCATGGCAAAGCAGGGCAGGCAGAACACAGCAAAATAGCGAAGTAGCAAAAACCACCACCAGCAATGGTGGCAGCAAAAGCAGAAGCAGCAGTAGCAAAAGCAGCAGCCTGTCTTTTCTCTGTTCCTTTTATCACTTCCAGGCTACCTCTCTTCTGTGTTGTGCCACCCACACCCAGAGAGGGGCACCCTTAATCCCAGCATCACACTCTTAATCCCACATCACATCTTTAATCCCCAGCATCATACACCCTAATCCAGCCACTTTTGAAACTCCCCACCTATGACCGCAAGAGGCTTTGGGGGAACATCTAGATACAAGCCATAACAAAGAGTAAAGAAAGCATTGACATTAATGCAGTCATAGTACTTCCCTTGCCCTCCTTTGAACACATTTATGCTATCATTCTTGCCACACTCTGAAGCAGTTCTGGAAGAAATGTAATAAAAAATACAGTGAATGCTGTTGCCAAATGCCATTCAATAGGAAGGCAGACTCCTAACAACATTGTATTGTATTCTCATCTACCTTATTTACGACCTTTATTTTATTCTACCTTTATTCACAACAAAACTGTATCAGAAAAATGACAAGAACACTGGGATAAGTGGGCTTGAAGAAAGGGGAAAGAATTTTGAGATAGATTAATAGCAACATGTCTTTTACTGTGATACATTTTTAAAAATTCAAGTATTCACCATATTTTAGTGCTCACATCTCTTATACTGATCATTCTTTATTTATTAGACACAGTGTGAAGGGTTTTAAATTATTTTATTTAATATTCTCCTAAATCATATTAGGCAAATACTGGTATCTAATTTTTCCTTATGTGACTAGACATTTATAAAGGTTAGGTAATACAGCAGTAAGGGCTGGAAATGAGGCCATCCGTATTTAGAGAACAATGACAAGAAAGGATGAAGAATTGCTGTTTATGGAGAAAATTATTAAGTTGAACTTGAAAGCAAATTTGAGGCCAGTGAGAATATTTCCAGAGTATGCTGGGTTTTTTCTTTCTAGCACAGCCTTGGAGGTATTTGAAGTAAACTGGGAATCCCTAATGGGACTCCTTGTCTTTCTACAGTTGTACTAACAAAGGATGGGCTGATAAAGCAGATGGTAAAAGTTCAACTTGATTAAAATGACCAGATGGAATTGGATGACAAACTTGAAATAGTTTGGGAAAGAAAGCAGTATGGATTTGAGGACATAGACCAACAAATCACCAGAGAACATAAAGACAGCTGTAACAAAGTAAGAGCAGGAAAAGATCTATGGGAAACAGCAGCAATTTCTCTTACTGAAGGATTAAATAACTAAAGAATCTGTCAACCAAAATTCAACTAAAAAGAAGATTTATAAAAATGATAAAAATAGCAATATTTATCATGATAGTCTGTCATAGTTTGAAGCAATGAATTTATACTCTGCTAAATTTTAAAGAGAAATATGATTCATTTTTAAGTGAATGGAAAATAATATCCATGAATTTATGTCTATCATTGAAGTTATATCCATCATTGAATTTTTATAAAATTGACAAATTTCACATTGAAGATATACTATTTTAATTACTATAGACAAAATAATTAAAACTATGAATTGTGATGTTAGAATTATTGCTGACAATTTTTAAAGTTTTTAAAATAAAGTCTTTAATCACACAGTGGCACATTTTAAATCTTATTGATTTTTTAGAAATGCCATAAAGAATTTTCAATTTTTTTCAAATATTAGAAATCATCAAATATATGTTTTAAGAAAATACATAATTATATAAGACAATATCTAGCAAAAATTCCAAGATGACAATTTAATATATATTTAAACTAAAGTTAGATTGTGATACTATTGCATTTAAGATATCTGGTAACATGTGGTGTTCTACATTCAGAAATCTGAATTTTAATCATTTATAGTTATTGTGAATCAGCCTCCCAGTGCTTTAAACAGGGTTGCTTTTGACATTTCCAAAAAAGATAACTTTTGTTGTATAGAATATCATGTCCACTTCAAGATGTTTTCCAATTCTTCCCTGCTCAAAAGTGAAAGCTCATGCAATCCTCAATCACTGCAGCTTGCAAAAAGAGCCCTGTGTATTTACAAACCTCCGTGCAGAGCAGGATAGGGAGAGGGAGGACATTTACCATGCTTTGTTAATAAACCCTGATCTGTAGAAAAGCAAACCTCTTTACGGTTTAAATTTTTTTCCATATGCAATATATATCGTATCCAAAATTATAAGTGTCTCCAAGAAATGTTTTTAAGCACGTGTATTCTAAAGTTATTTTCTGTCTATAAAAAAACATTACTTAAATGTGTTTCAATATAAAAAAAGGGTTAAATTGAAAAACTAAGAAAAAGTTTCTATTCTGGTCTAAATTCAATTATAAGTATTTTAATTTTATATCCATTTATTAATAAAAATAGATTCTAAAGCCTTTGTTATAACTTTTTTTTTTTGGCACCAAGGATCGAACTTGGGTCCTTGTGCTTGCAAGGCAAGCAAGGAACCACTGAGCTAAATCCCTGGCCTCATTGTTTTTTGTTTTTTTTTTCTTTGTTATAACTTATAAACAGAAAATGGTAAACATTCACAAGTTTATTGGGTAGCTACTTTGTAATAGGTAATTTGAAGAATTCTTGAAAATGGTAGCTACCCTGTACTAATATATAATATGCACATTATTATATATTTATACATATTATGATGAACTTTGGAGAGTTTCTCTCATTTTATCTCAATAACTTCTTTAAATATTGTATATATGTTTTACCTATTTTACAAATCAGGAATTCTCAATACTAAGAAATGTGTATTTTTAAAAATCATATTTAATATTACACTTAACTAACATGTATAAAATTGGTCTAACTGAAATAGAGAACAAATAACTATATAGCAATTTCAGTCATTTTAGATAAATTTCCCAAAAGAGATTGACTATTTACAACATAATTTAAGAATGGAAGATTAACATAAATTTATTTTAAATGCATCAATAATGGTGTTATTGTGTCCACATACCTAATAGATTTATGCTGACAAAAATATACAAATGTGAAAAAATATTCATTATATTTCTAGATATAAACTAAAAGCCATATTTAGTTTTTACTATATTTTTTATTTGTCACATTGTTAATTATGATCAATGATAAAAACTTTCTGAAACAAAAACTGATAAAATCATCATATTTGTTCATTTATAGCTATTAAGGAAAAATTAAATTATCCATTAAGAAACTAATTAGTAATATAAAAATATTAGGGATGCAAAATATATACTTAATATTAAAATATACAATAGCTACGATTTTCGTGTATTTAAAATGGTACAAAATTAAATCAAATGTAATTCAAAGGCTAAATTTTTTAAATTAGCTTTATTTCTGGTAAATGATTTATAAAAAGGATAGTTGTACCTACTCCAATGTATAGACATGTAGACAAATATTATTTTAACCACAATGCCTCCAAGCTATTTGTGTTTATTTAGGAGAATGACCATATATATTTTCTTTAGAACTGAAATTTCAGTGTCAAGGCCATTGTTTTGGTTACAGTGAAGTGGCAATTTAAGTGGCTTTGGGATATGCCCAGGGAATTGTTGCAGCACATGTCTCGGTGTCTGGGTGGATCAAGCAGGGCTGACTCTGGGTCCATGGCTCCTTTCTGACTCTGTTCTTCTGCTCTCTCCTCCTCTCATCTTTGCTTCCCAGTCCTCTTCTGGCCTGATATTCCTGCCTTGTCACCACCTACTCATGGACTAAATTCCCTGAAATGGTGAACCAAATTCAACATCTTCTCCTTTAAATTGTGGATGTTGTGCTTGTATTCCAGCAACAGAAAAGCTGAGTAATACAGCAATGGTGGAAAGAGATATTTGTGTCACAGTAAATGTCTGAGGAGAATAATGAGAAAAAATACATAGGAATTTAGAGAAGGTGTGTCTAGAGAGAAAAATAAAAAGATGAACCAACTTGGTGTATGAGCTGAAGCTCACGTTACTAAAGGTGAACAGAGCAAGGGAAGGAAATCTAAAGTGCTTTTGTGGTTTTTTATTATTAATTACCAGCTTTTCATTTATATATTTAAAGATGTGTTTTTAAAATATTGAGTTGTGAGACATAATGATGAATAAAAGTGTAATTTCAAAGACATAATATGATGGTCACACTTTTTGTTCATGATAGCAGAAAAGGTTAGACAGATTAGAAAAAAGAAAAAGTATGTATTGATGATGAGAAAAGTGATAAAAGCAATTTATAAATGCAGTCTCATGTTGAATAGCTGAAAGACAAACTTTCAATAGGGTAAATAGAAAAGTCCTCTCTGAGTGGGGAATATGTGAGTTAAAGTTAAATGGTGCTAAATGAAGTTTATGGACAAGAAGAACCCTGAGTCCTTGATTGGAAAAAAAACCCATGAGTCTAAATTTGGAAAAATTCTGCAAAACTTCAGCCATTGTGAGATTGTTTTGGGGAAGCTTCATGGGGATTTAGATAGATGGATAGTCAAAAATATTGCCAACAATGATAATGGGGCTTGTTCCAAATGCTAATGGAAGAAAATAAAAGTTTAATTAAGATGGTGGCTTAACTGTCTGCTACTGATCTCACAACTCAAAAGCAACAACAATAACAACAACAAGAAAAGTTTATTCTCTAAAATGTATGTTTGCTGTGAGTTGGAGGCAAGAGGGGTTTCCTGGTCACCAAGAAGTTTCACAACAACATTTGACTTTACTCTAAGGTCAAAATGAATAACGACTTAGAATAGGAAGAAAAGGAAGTAAAAATCAGATACTACAATTTTACACAGAGCTATAGTGACAATTTGTGTTTATATTTTCTGTATGGAGGGGAGGCAATTTTGGAAGATATATGTAATAAAAGGAATTTCTTCTTTTATCTTTTCAAAATATTCATGAAATATGGCGAAGAAAAACATAAGCAATTTAAAGTTACTTTAAATTTCCTATAATACAAATATGAATTTTAAGAGGAGATAAAATGTTTAAGTAGTACTGTGTATTTGCAATCATCAGTCTTAAATTAGACATATAAAAATAGCTAATACCTCTTGGTGGTGTGAATATTAATGTTAAAATGATGTGGACATGCTCAGGCACACTTTCATTTATAGAATTATATGAGTTCAGATATATTTGACTCAATAACAAAATTCCAACTGATGTGTCTTTTGTCATTAAGATAATTAATGATCTCCATAGCAAAGTGGATGGAAATACATTGTTTCCCAAGTGAAAACACCATATGAATATGAGCTTCACATTACAGCTGCAATAATTGTGAGGATCCCCCCATGCACTTATTAAGAAAGAAGCAAGCTGATGGAATTTTCTTTCTACTTCTGTGTCTTTTTCTCAAAAAATGAATTGTTTTCCTTGGACCATCACAGACCACATCTTTCCCTCTGCTTCAGAACTGAGTAACCTGATTTCCACTGCACCTGTAAGAAGTAAAATGGAAACAGATTTCTGTGATTTGTTGATATTCTTCCTCTGGGGCTGGACATTGACAACTAATCAAAATATAAACTTGTTGGTTAAAAAAAAAGAAGCTCTGGGAAAGTAGCATGTCAGACATGAGAAAGAAGTGTGTACATATATTTCCATATATATCTATAGATAGATAGATAGATATAGTTACAGATACAGAAATAGATACAGAGGCAGATGCAGATGTAGATATGTATGCATGTACAAAGAAAGACAAATGTGTTTAAAGTCCATCTAAAGCTTTTGTGGTGATGCATGCCTATAATCCCAGCCCTCTGTGAGATTGAGGCAAGAGGATTGCAAATTTGAACCCTGGGCAATTTAGTGACGTAGGGAGACATTTTCTCAAAAAGCAAACAAACCGAAACTAGAAAGAAGCTGGGGAATGTAGTTCAGTATGAAGTCTCTAGGTTCAATCCATATTACTGGAAAAAAAAAATAAATACATATGCATAAATATATAAATAAACAAAATAGAAAAGATCACCTAATTAAACAAAACATAAAGGAGGAAATATAATTCTTAAACTTTTCAGGGAAAGAAGAAATAAGAATATTGGGAATATACAAAGGATATAAATCACTAAAATTTCTTGAAGAAGTCACTATTTTGTAATATTTTAAAAATGGCATTTTTGTCATATATTTTATGATTAGCTGTTATTTATAGGATATTTTTGTGAAGAATTAAAATCATAGCAAAACTTCTAAATAACAACATGATTAGATATACAAAGGGATATTAAAATGGCCAAAATACTAAACATTGATAATACCACATGCTGTTAAAGAGATGTAACAATACCTTGCCTTCATAGTGGGAAGGGAATATGAAATAATACAGTCATTTGAAGTCATTTTGGCAGTTTCTTGCAATATAGAAGATACTATTACCATGTGATCCTCAAAATGACCTTCTTGGTCTGTATGCAAATCTGTGGAAAACTTACTACACATAAAACCTGCATATAGGTTTTTATAACTGTTTTATTCATATGGCAGCACTTAAAGGCAACTGGTTTTCCTTCAATAGATGAAGGGATATATAAAGAGTGATCCATCTATAAAATGTAACATTATTCACTGCTAAAATGGAATGAACCATCATTCCAAGAAAAGACATGGAGAAATGTTCAATCCATAATACTAAGTGAAAGAAGCCAATATAAATAAAAACACTGCATTTTGTGGCTGGGGATTTAGCTCAGTGGTTCCACCACCTGCCTCGCAAGTGCAAGACCCTAAGTTTAATCCCTGGTACCAAAAACAACAACAACAACAACAAAAAAAAAAACCACTGTATTTTGTATGATTTCAGTTATATGGCATTCTGTAAAATGCAAAACTATATACAGACAAAAAAGATCAGTGGGTGCCAGTTGGAAGAGGAAAAGGAAAGATGAATAGCTGCAGTACAGAACATTTTAAAAACAATGAAGCTATCCTGTGTGACAATGCAATAGATAGATATCATTATTTATATGTCAAAACCACAGGAACTTCAATGCCAACACTGAACCTTGATGTAAAATATGGACTGCAGGGGGTAATGATATCTTGATGCTGGTTCATCATTTGTAACAAATCTCTCATCCTAAGACAGTAAAGATGCAGCATATATGTAGGAACACTGTGCTTCCCAAGGTTTTTTGTGTGCGAACCTAAAACTGTTCTAAAAATAGTCTATATTTTAAAGAAATAAACAATAGTTTCTAATTTTGTTTTATGAGCAGACTCTTCAAAATATGCCTCAAAATTTTTATATCATCATTATTATTTGTAATAAGAACATTTAAAATAAGATGTAGCCTCTTAGCAAATATTTATGTATAAAATGCAATATTATTAACTATAGGCACTTGTCAAAGCTTACAATTATAAAAGATGAAAAAGTCCTATGGATCTGAAACCTTTCCAGCTTGTGTGTCTCAGACACAACCCACTGAAGAGCATCTCTATATTTCCTCTTCCACACTCTAGTAAACATAATAATAAAGAAAGAAAGAAGGAGTAAACATCTGAGGGTGATGCACAGATTTGTGGCATAGATTGTAGTGATAGTCTCACTCCTTTATACTTCTCTAAACTCACCAAGCTAAATGCATTAAATATATAAAGGTTTTTGTATGTTAGGTGAACCTCAATAAAATACTAATTAAAAGAGAAAAAACTTACAAAATATCTCAAAAAAATATGCTGACTTATGCTGAGAATTTGCAACCCTTATTTTTAGTATTTTGAAATAGAAGCAAAATACGTATGTTAGAAGTATAAATATATAACAAAACTATTAACTTACCAAAATTGGAAGAGTATGCAAATCATCAATTAGAAATCTACTGTTAAAGTTAACAAAAATTAGGCATAGAGCATCTCAAAACAAAAGGGAAATAAATAAATGAAAAAAATAGTATTATCCTAAGATTTCTCCAGAACGACTGAATACCTACGTGATTTTGTTACCGCATAAGTGTATGTATGTGTGCTATGTGGAGAGATACATGTATACACACACATAAAGATTAATGACCACACAAGTTTTTAGAATTTAGGTCTACCTATGGTTGTTATTAAAACAGTGAAATTTATTGGAAGTTACATAGTTTTTGTTTTGTTTTGTTTTTTGGTACCAGAGATCAAACCCAGGACCTTGCATTTGTGAGGTAGGAAGCAGAACCACTGAGCTAAATCCGCAGCTCAGAAGTTACATAGTTTTAAAAATCAATTGAAAGAATATTAAGCCAAGAGATCTAAGGTCATAGCAGAAGAATTCTAATCTAACAAGTTCACTTCTGTCATCTTGCCATTCCTGTACCTGGCTCTGTCAATGACACAAATTCCAAATAATCCAATTCTATGTATCTGTATTACATTAATCATGGTATATTAAAAATGTTAACTAAAAATCCTAATTAAAATAAGCAAAGAATGATATTTTAATACACAGATTAATATATAAATAAAATAAGGATAATAATGTAAAAGAATATAGTGAGTGCCACATCATAATAAATTAGAAGAGAGAGTGGTATAAAACAGTAGCTTAATTCAATGTATAAACCAACAGCCTGATTATTTAGGTTGGTCAAAGTTTTCTGAAATATATTGCAATAGCTCATACAAGGTAAGAAATTATAAAGATAAGAGCAGAAATCAATTCAATGGAGACTAAGGGAATGATACAAAAAAATCAATGAAGCCAAGAGTTGGTTCTTCAAAAGAATAAACAAAATTGACAAACCCTTAGCCAACCTTATCAAAAAAATGAAAGAAAAGGCCTAAATCCATGCAATTCGGAATGAAAAGGGTGAAATTACAATGGATCCAGAAGAAATCCAGAGGATCAATACCTATTTCAAGAACCTATACACCAATAAGATGGAAAACACAAAAGAAATGGATTCCTAGATATATAGGAATTACCAAAGTTGAATGAAGAAGACCTAAAAATTTTAAACAACCCAATATCTATCAATGAAATTGAAAACATAATGAAAAACTTGCCAACTAAGAAAAGCCTAGGCCCTGATGGCTTCACTACTGAATTCTACAAGACATTTAGAAAAGATCTACTGCCACTACTGTTTAAACTCTTCAGTGAAATTAAAAGGGCAGCAATACTCACAAATTCATTCCTGGAAGCAAGCATCACCTTGATCCCCAAAGGAGAGAAAGTCCCAACCAAAATAGAGAACTATAGGCCAATCTCATTCATTAACATAGATGCAAAAATCCTTAATAAGATCCTGGCAAATAGAATGCAGAAGATCATCAAGAAGATCATACACCCTGACCAAGTGGGATTCATCAGGGATGCAGGGATGGTTCAACATATGCAAATCAATAAATGGAATACACTATTTCAATAGAGCCAAGGACAAAAACCATATGATCATCTCAATAGATGCAGAAAAAGCATTCGACAAAATCAAACACACATTCATGATAAAAAAAACCCCTACAAAATTGGAATAGATGTTCTCTACCTCACCCTGATAAAAGCCATCTATGAAAAACCAACAGTCAGTATCATACTAAATGATCAAAAACTGAAATCCTTCACACTAAAATCAGGAACAAGGCAAGGGTGCCCACTATCACCACTTCTGTTCAATATAGTTTTGGAAATATTAGTCACACCAAGTAGACAAGAGAAAGAAATAAAAGGAATACAGATAGGAAATGAAGAAATAAAATGGACATAATTTGCAGATGACATGATATTCTATATAGAAGACCCCAAGAACTCCACCAAAAGTCTTCTAGACTTAATAACCAAGTTCAGTATAGTAGCTGGATATAAGGTCAACACAAAAAAATCAACAGCTTTCCTGTACACGAACAACAGACTCACTGAGAGACAAATAGGGCAAACAATTTCTTTCACAATAGCATCCAAAAAATTGAAATACCTAGAAATCAACATAATGAAAGAAATCAAAGACCTCTACTCTGAAAACTGTAACAAGATGATATCAGAAAATGGAAAGACATCCCTTGCTCCTGGGTAGGAAGAACCAACATAATGGAAATGGCCATATTTCCAAAACTGCTGTATAGATTCAATGCAATCCCAATTGAAATTCCAGCAGTATACTTCACAGACCTGGAGAAAATCTAAAAATTCATTTGGAACCAGAAGAGACCTAGAATAGCAAAAGCAATTCTAGGCAACAGAGGCATTGCAGGAGGTATCACAATCCCCAACTTGAAACTATACTACAAAGCTACTGTGATAAAAACAGCATGCTACTGGAAAAGAAACAGACCTGAGGACCAGTGGAACAGATTAGAAGAAGCAGAAACAACTCTAGACACACGCAGATACCTCATTTTCGACAAAGGAGCCAAACACCCTCACTGGAGGAAAGATAGCCTCTTTAATAAATAGTGCTGGAAAAATTGGGTTTAAACATGCCAAAGATTAAAACTAGACCTATATCTCTCACCATGCACTAAACTAAAATTGAAATGAATTAAAGATCTAAATATTAAAACATAAATACTAAAGCATCTGGAGAGAGGTTAGGTAGAAATCATGAAGACATTGGTGTAGGAAAAGATTTTATGAATAAAACCTCAGTTGCCCATGAACTAGCACAATCAACAAGTGGGATCTGTTCTTATTAAAAATCTTTGTTACAGCAAGAGAAACCACCAACAGTGTGAAGAAACAATCCACAATGTGGGGAAAAATTTTCCACCAGCTGTTCCTCAGACAAAGGACTACTATCTAGAATATATAAAAAACACTTTTAAAAATCAGACCTCCCAAATTTAAAGCACCAATCCAAAAATGGGTATCTGAAATGAACAGACATTTCTCAGACAAAGAAGTAGAAACAACAAATAAACATATAAAAAAATGTTCAACATCACCGGTCCTTTGAGAGATGCAAATGAAAACAACGCTGAGATTCCACCTCATCCCAAAAAGAAAGGCTGCTATCATGAAATCAACCAATATCAAGTGTTGGCAGGGCTGTGGGGGAAAAGGAACCCTGCTCCACTGCTAGTGGGAGTGTAGACTGGTGCAACCACTGTGGAAATCAGTATGGAGATACCTCAAAGAACTAGGACTGGAAGTCCCATTTGATTCAGCTATTCCCCTTCTGGGTATCTTCGCAAAAGAATTAAAAGTATCATACCACAGTGACATTTGTGCACCCATGTTCATAGCAACATAGTTTGTAATACCTAAAACCTGGAAACAGGTCAATTGCACATCAGCTGGAAACTGGATAAAGAAAATGTATGTGTTGGTTTTTTTTATAAAATGGAATATTACTCAACCATAAAGAGTGAGAAATTAAGAGACATTTATAGCTAAATGGATGCACATTGAAGTGATATTCTTAAGTGAAATAAATTGAACACATACGTGTAAATATTGAATAACTTCTCTGGTGTGAGAAATTGAAAATGTAAATAAGGACTATAAGTTATAATAGGTAATGTGAAATAGAAAGGAAAGGGGAAAAGGGAAAGGGGAAATGGAAGGGATAGGCAAAAAGAAAGAAGGGAATGCAATTAATATGAGAAAATGAAAAAATGGTAACAAAATCTTTGTAAATAGGGAGGGATGGAGGGGTTGAAGGGAGGGCATGGGAATGGGGAAAAAATAAGAACCAAGATCAATTAGGTAAAGGTACAAATTTCCAGTGATGAATGCCATTATATTGTATACCTAAAATGTACTGATAAAATTAATAATAAAAAAGAATAAGAAGTAACTATTTTTCATAATTCATTATTATTGGATAATCAACAATAAATAGATGGATTCATTCTAAATTTAAAAGATTATTTAAAACTATAAGTATACTGATCTGCACACTTGCTTTGGTATCATACATTACATATGTTTAAGCATTAGGATTTGTACATACAAGAGCAGGGTTCCAGAAATTTCTATTCTAATTGGAAAGTTCTCTTACATTTTCCACATTGGAAGTGTGTGTAAGACTATTATCACAAAAGGATTTGAACCCCCTAGTTTTGAAAACCAATGATAATTTCTGAGTACTAAGAAATAATTCTGTATATAAAGAAACTTTATTGTTTTAAGGAAGTCATTCACTTTCATAAGTGAACTATATTTTATCAAGTGCTTACTATGGAGTAGAAATATTTCTAGTACTTTCAGTAAGCTATTTCATTTAAATAACAGCTCAATCATTCCTTTCAAAAGTATATATGTGTGTGTCTAAATATATACATAATCATTCCAAAACATATTCTGTTTCATACTGTTTAAATGTTAGGATATTATATTGTTGGTGATTAGTTGATAATAAAACATTCTGATTTCCAGTGGTGCATGTAGGCCTTGTTACAGTTAGGATTAAATACCAAGAAATTCAATAAGATTAGTGAGATGACTGTAATATCTGCTTATTGTACTATTTATGTGCATGGACTCTCTACACCATAGACCCCTGACTAAAATACTATGCTCTCTTAAAAAACACATTTGCATAGAATTGTGTAAAACAAAGGAAGATCCCTAATGTAATCTGTGGACTTTGGGCGATTAGGACATGTCCGTGTAGTTTCATCAGTTGCAAAAACACGCCATCCTTGGGGCATAGGGAATTGACAATAGGGAGCCTCTGGTGTTCTGGGAGAGGAAATAGATGGCAAACTTCTGTATCTGTCTCTCAAATTTGACATGAATCTGAAACTGCTCTTAAAAATAAAGATTGTATGAATGGTGCTTTCGAATACCATGTAGTATCTGATACTGATACCATATTCTAAAACACTCTAGCCACAATAAAGTTTCTTATCTTAACCCTCTAGTTAGCCACCAAAAATGATATCATTTTCTTTGAAACAGCTGTAAATCACTCATATTTATTCTCCAGTTTTTACCCAAAAAAAAAAAAGAAACGTGCTGGTATATACAGTGCTCAGAATGTGTATTCCCTTTATTTCTCTCAAAAGAAAAACAAGTTTAATCAAAAGAAAGTTTAAAAGTAGTATAATATAAAAGATTCATTTTTCTTACATTTTCTTTAGTTGCAATCATTGCAATTACAGTTTTGATATATGTGATTTCAGAATACTTGCCTCTTTACATAGCTTAACCTCTGGTGTCAGTTCTTCTTGATTTAAGCTTTGCTTTTAGTTCTTTGTCTTGTTTCTGATCCTGAATAATATGAAATACTCTATTTAGTATTTCAGCTTTGGTATTTTATTCCTGTTGAAATGTGAAGTTTTTTAACTTACCAAATTGTTGTCCATGAAACATTTGGCTCTTAATTTCAGTCTCATATTTACAGAGAAAAAAATTTAAATACACATTGATGTATTTTTTTCATATCATACAATTTACTTTTATCTCTTCCTTTAGGTTGTTAGAGTTGTGCTATGACTTGGGTCTAGATCTCCCCCACCCCCCAAAAAGCCTCATGCAATCATAGGTGGGGGATTTTCAGAAGTGGCTGGATCTAGAGTATGTGATGCTGGGATTGATTCATGGAGCAGTGCTAGGATCAAGTGCACTAGGATTAAGGGTGTGAGTGCTACACACCCTAAGTAGACTGGATAAGTCATAATGGATACAAAAAGTTGAGGTCATCCCTTGCTTTGCTACCTTCTGCCCACCATAATTGTTTCTCCTCTGCAGTGCCACCCTGCCTTTGCAGCCAGCTGACTATGGACTGAAACTTCTACAAATTGTGAGCTAAATAAACCTTTCCTCCTTTAAATTTAGGTGTTGGGTATTTTGTCTCAGCAATGAGAGAAGTAACTAAAGTAGGTTGGCAAATCTATCAGAATACATTTTAACTGTTTGATTTTTACCTTATGTCTTTCTTCTTTCCTCTACCTTGGAATACAAATATGATGCCTCAAGAGCTGGAAACTAATTTTTGTAAGAATGTGGATAAATGCTACATGCTACTGAAGATGGTTAAAAAAAGGTAAGGTCACCAAGGGCAAAATCGAGCCATGATACCTTATCTAAGCAGTTCTCCACACTACTCCACATTATGTGACAAAAATATATTCTATTTGATGAACACAAATCAATGGTTCATACAGCTTACAGCAGTGAGATTGTGACACTTTTAGAGACTTAGTGCCCAAAGTACAACCTATAACCCTGTTATTCATCAAAGTGGTTGAAGGGAAGGCAGGGGAATGGGGAAAAAATAAAACCCAAGATATATCATGTAAAGGTACAAGGTCCCAGTGATGAATGTAGCTATTGTATACCTAAAATGTACCAATAAACTTAATGAAAAAAAGTAACTTATATATTAAAAGAAAAACACAGTAACAGGTATTTCAATGATATCAATATCCCATTATGGAACATGTGCTATAAGATTGCCACCACTGGTTTAAAGTAATTCTAATTGATAGGACAACTGCAAATATTGATTAACATTGCAGAAATTAAAAAAACTGTAATGAAGAAACTCATGGGTGAAATCAAGTATAAGGCTATGCTTATCCTACTTATTCTTATGTGGCCACAAATTACAACAAATTGGCTTAATTAAAAACCTGTAGGTAGATAGCCAGGCAGGCTGGGGCAGCCTGTAATCCCAGTGTTCTGGGAAGCTAAAGCAACCAGATGACAACTTTGAGCCCACTATGGAAAATTTAGCAATTTAGCAAGACCCTGCCTCAAAATAAACAATGAAACAGGGCTGGGGGAGTAACTCTGTGTGAAGGCCCTGGTTCAATCCCCAGTGCTGTAAAAAACAAACAAGCAAACAAACAAACAAAAAATATTTATAGATATTCAATATTTTAATGAAATTATATTTTATGTAATGAAATACATTTCTTTTTTTTCTTTTTTTAATTTTTAACTTTATTGGTACATTTTAGGTATAAAATACAGTTACATTCATCATTGGGATCTTGTACCATTACATGAGTCTCTGGGTTCTTATTTTTTTTCCCCT
>NW_004624779.1:2439422-2455638 GCF_000247695.1 Heterocephalus glaber | reverse complement strand
GAGTCCAGGTAGTTGAGTATCAGATTGTTCCATCTCTTTTCCCTTTCGGGTTACTGTAGGTGATCCAGAAGTCTGTTTTTGAGGCTTTTTTACAAGTCTTCTCATTTCTACACGGTGATGGCTGCTTCTGGTGCCTGCGTGGCTCACCTTCTCTGCCCTAGGAGCTTGGAATGGTGGCTGGGGAGCTTCCTTCTGGGTGCTGGGCCTGGCTCACCTTCTCTGCCCTAGAAGCTTGGGATGGTGGTGGGGGAGCTTTTTTCTGGGTGCTTGGAGCAGCTCAGCTTTTCTGCCCTAGGAGCTTGGGATGGCGACTGGGGAGCTTCCTCCAGGTGCTGGGCATGGCTCACCTTCTCTGCCCTAAGAGCTTGGGATGGTGGCGGGGGAGCTTTTTTCTGGGTGCTTGGACCAACTCAGCTTCTCTGCCCTAGGAGCCTGGGGTGGCGGCAGGGCAGCTTCCTTTTGGGTGCTGGGACTGGCGCAGCTTCTCTGCCCTAGGGGCCTGGGATGGTGATGGGGGAGCTTCCTTTTGGGTGCTCAGGCACATTTTTTTAAAGAAAGAAATCAAGTAGGATTTGTGGGGTTAAAATATAATTGTCATGATGTAAGATAACTAATTTTTAATGGCTTCACTGGACTCCTCTTCCTGTCTGTTCTCAATACTGATATGGCAAATCTTGCTTGATGCATTTACAATTCTGTAAAAAGTTTTATGAATCTTAGAAGCATTAATGAATCTTTATTTCATACTCAGTCTTAATTCTGAAAACAATTTCCCTTACTATAGAATTATACATAAAAGCTAATCCTATAAAGGAATTTGATGACCAATATATTGTATTGACTCTCTTTTTTTCCCTAGTGTAGTACAAATTTCCCCATGGTAAAAACATAGATTTTCAAAGTTAAATGTTGTTTTGGGGTTTGTTTTTTGGTCCGGACCTTGCCCTTGCAAGGCAGGTGATGGAACCATTGAGCTAAATCCCCAGCCCTTCAAAGTTAAATGTAATAATGAAATAACACTTGCAGTCAATCAAATAGTTTTCTACACATTAACAACAACTGTTTGCTTATATTGGAATGTTTCTAAAAAGAAAGTACTCAGAAAGGTAATATTTTATCTACAAATTAGTAAATTGCAAACAGAAAATGCCTATTTAAACCTATAAGAACTATGTATTCTTTTGACTGAAAATATTGAGTGACATGTTTTAAAATTGTATATTAAGAAGCCTACCAAATACTTGGCATATTCTAACAATAACCACCGTGATGATATAATAACATAGGACCTAGTGAAAGATTAAAGTTGTCCTAGATTTTCTATGATGTATATTCTGTCATAGAAAGTTTATACCACTAGTAACAGGGAATATAATAAAAAATTACAGTGATACTGAGTTTTCACTGATGTATTTTCTGTCATAGGAAGTTTAGGCTATTGTTTTCCCAGTACCTCAAGTGAGAATATAAATACCCTCTAGGCAAATAAAAGTTCCTGTAGGCCAAGGTAATTTAGTATCTGCTCTGGCAGATGATATATGCAATTTTTCATTCTTTCTGAAACCACTGGAACAGCTGTCCTTGTGTGCTTAAATGGTTATTAAAATACCACTGTGGAAGTGTTCACCTGAAGGCTATAGGAAAAGTGAGATGTCTTCTCAAGTCCAAAGAAGTTCAATTTAATAAAGTTTATTTTATACTCTATTACACCTCAACTCTATTTTCCCCATGGTTGTTTCAGATGGAAGGAACAAATACTCTGTTGGAAAACAGATCTGGGGTGTCAAAAGACAATATTAGGATTCCCATCAGCTGAACAGTGAAAATAACTCATAGGTGATCTCTAAAGACATCCTGAAAATTTAAAAAATAATCTTTAGAATGAGAGATGAGGTAAAAGCATACCTGATTTCTTCATTATATTTTTATTGTATTTTGTTAAAATTAACTTCTATTTCTTGAGCATGTTAGACATTTTCCTGACTTCTTTGCCTAGAACTGTTTTCCATGAGAAACTCAAGTGGCATCTCCCTCACTTCTTTAGATAATAAGGGGATATATACAGTCATCACATTCTCTGCATAAAGCCTCCTTATGTGATCCTCATGCCAGAGCCCCTAATCTCTCCTATCCTGTTCTAGGATTCTTTTTCTCCATGGCATTTCTCTCCTTTTTACTACTGGGCAGTTTGCTTACATATTTTTATTATCTGATCCTCTCTTAAACAGAATGTAAGCTCTGCAAGGGCAGGTGTTCAATAAATATCTGTGGAATTAATGAGTAAATGGATAATAATCTTGTAAATAATTGATGAGTATTTAATAAACCAAAATGAGTAAATGAGCCAGCCAGGGCCTATTCAGAACATTAAAGGTAGACATTTTTCTTTCCCTTTATGCAGAAATCTTTCTACTGTGGAATACAATTTTTAGACAAATGATTACTCTGATCAATAAATATAAACTACAAGAAAGAGTGCAATAACATATATAATAACTGGGACTTCAAGGAACTCAGTTAAAATTCTATTCTGAAAGAGGAGAAATTTTTTTAAAACTGTTATAAGCAAGGCTGTTTTCAGACCTTTACGAGCAACCTTATTTGTTGACCTAATATAGTTTTCACACTATATTCAACATCTTGTGAGACTCTGCCTCCATTTTTCCTTTTTTAAAAATTCTTTTATTGGTACATTTTGGGTATACAATATGTTTACATTTATCATTGGGTGCTTGTACCTGTACATGATGTATCTTGGTTCTTATTTTGTCCCCACTGCCTGTGCGCCCTTCATCCCCTCCACCTTTCCCTATTTACATCGATTTTTGTTTCCATTTTTTTTCTTTTCTTAAAATTTTTCCTTTCCCTTCTTCCCTTTCCCCTTCCCTTCACACCACCTGTACACATTGGGACTTTTTCCATCTTACTTAAGTACATGGTGTTCTTCCAAAGGAAAATGTGAAGGGATCATTTCATACTGGCAGAAGTAATCAAGACACAAACATGAGTGACTCTTTAGACATGAAAATTAGACATGAGAAATATTTGTCTTCTATACAAGTAAAGGGGAGATGGAATTAGGATTACTGTATTTCATAGTTTTATACAGGAAATTATAGCAACATTTTATGTGAATAAATCATAATGAAAAATTTAACTAATAATTTTCCTGACTTACAAAAAAGCTTTGCTTCTTTCCTCGTAGTGATAAAGAATAAGTACGCCATAAAACAGCCCATGAGAAAGGAGTATAGGCAAAAGAAATACTCATTCAGTATCTGAATTCTTGTCAGACAATTTGTCCCTCTTTGCATCTCTTTCTTCCCTGACAGAATGAAGTGAAGGCTAGAAAAGTGAAAATTTCTGCATCATAGAGCTGCACTATCTGGCCTCCTGGGTTGCATTCAAGTGTGATCCAAGAAGGTCAGAGGCAGCCTGTGAATTCTTGCAGGCCAGCTCACAGAGTTCCCATCTTGGCTCAGCCAGTCCTCTCACTCACAGATAATTTGTTTTTGAAAAATATCATAATAACCTCTCTAAGGAAATCTCCAAGATGGATTTGCTTGTAAAATTTTAAAGCTAATGGACTGGTAGGAACTGTTCTCTGTGGGCTATAAAAAAATAATATATTCTGATGGAGATGTCAATATTTGATAATACCAAAAGATGACAGAACAAGATGTACATGTACTGGTATTTCTGAGATTTCGGTCAACTCTAAGTCAAAAGAGCATACATCCCTTATTACTTAAATTGTCCAGCATTTCTAGAGCAAGACAAAAATAAGAGAGGAGGTGGAGTCTGGGAGGTTTCCAAAGAAGTCATGGAGATACCGAGAGCCTTGAAATGGAGTGTTGGAAAGATACTTCCAGGACATCGATTCATTACCTTGTTCGACTGTACAAGGAGGAGACACTTAGTTAATTATGAAGTGTTGGATCACTTCACATGATTTAAATGAAACAAAAGACAAATTAATGTGAAAACTACAATTACTATCATTAATCACATAATAAATACACTGATCTTATAACAGAAGTAGCCTGAAATAACCTCATACTAACCAATCAGTTATTTTCCTACTTTTCTGTCTCCCTGACCTTGCCTTACAAGGAAAGTGACTTGGGAATGAAGAATCTGCTTTTGTTTTTGTTTCTGCTGTTTTTCAAGCCTTTCTGTGTGCATGAAACTAACCTCCTTTGATCAAACTCTCAGACCACTTACAGTATTTTATGTAATGATGTTGCCTGATTGTAAAACTGAAAATAAAGCAAATGAAGATCTTTAAAATACTAAGAAACAAACATATCCTTTTAGATGTAAGCTTTTTACTTATGTAATGACTTGAATACAGCTTATGTATGCAATATATTTGTATCAGATAGGCATTTTTTTATTCTCCCTAAGACTGTAGTTTATTTCCTTAAGAATAGTATGTTTTTATGTTTTTATGGCTTGAGCCAGGTGTCACTGTTACTTAGTAAGCTAGTTTATTTTTTTTAATGATTTACATGGAACTGACTATGATCTTTGTCAGTCCCACCAGCTGTACACCCAAGCAGCTGTGCCTCCTCCTCCTTCACTTGGAGCAATTTCCAGGGCCTCGTATTTAAAGGAGAGTGAAATGTTGTCTCTAATTATAACAGCAATCTGTTCCACAGCAGTTTTCACACTCTGCTTACATTCCCCACTGTGTTTCTCCAATAGTTTTACCCTTTCTTCCATTTCTCTAATTTTTGTTTTAAACCCATCAAGCTGCTGGTTAACTGAATTAATTTCAAAGTACATTACTTGTAGCACATGTTTTGAAGATAATATGATGGTTTACACTGATTTCTTTTTAACTTCAAGCTTGAGTTATTTCTCCAAATTACAAAGACCAAGGTGAACTGTTGGGTGATAAGTAAGAACAGTTTATCCCTGATATTTATTTACTTTCTGCCATTTGTGTTACACATCTTACTATGAATGTAAGAAAGCAAAGGTGGAATAAATGTACCTCAAATCAGCACCAAAGACTTTTCACATGTGTTAACTCAATTCTTCTTCACAACTTCTATTTTACAGAAAGGAGCACAAGATAAAGCAGCAAGAATCGGTTTTAAGAGATGTGACAAATTAAATCACCAATAACTTTGTGATAAACTGTGTACTCGATTTCCAAAATACTGCCTACATGATATAACTTTTGAACTGTCTTTTGTAGTTGTTTAAACTTCATTTGTAGGTTCATAAAAAGAGTAGTTACCTGAGAAATATAAAATATCTAGATATCGCTAAACAAGAACTCAAAGAAATTTATATACTTCATGCTACAGTTTTGATTTATTGGTCACATGAAAATTTTAAACACAATTACTATTTTTTGTTTCATATTCAAGAGGTTAATTCCCAAAACATAAAATATTTATAATCCAAGTACATTTTGTCATTTTTTAAGTCCACAAGTTATTTAAAATTAATTTAAGTTGTGAATTAAGTAATTAAGTAATTATTTAAGTTTTTAAATTTAAGTAATTAATTAAGTTATTTAAAATTTATTTCATATATATTGCTTTGAAGTATATTTTGGAAATGAAAAAAATTACTTTATCACTCTTCTTTTACTTTTTTACTTCTTTTTTTTCACTTTTAGATAAATCAACATACTACATACATTAACACTACAAGTTGCTAAAAAACTGCTTGGGCTATGGATGCAGCTCACTGGCACTGTGCCTGCCTGGCAAGTGCAAGGTCCTGAATTCGATTCCTGGAAAAAAATATATAATATACAATGTAATATACAATATATATAATATATATATTATATACCTTCTTAGTGATCTATTTGTAATTTTTTTAAAGAAGGTAGTTCAGGATAGAACCAGTATTTTTATAGTATTCTTATTTGCTGAAGTGGGATATTTTCCTTTAAAATGTTATTTATGTAATTATACTTTATAGATGTAACTTAATTATAGATTATTGATATATAACTGACTACCTTATTTGATTTGCTTAACTCTAAAAGTTTAATCAGTTTTTTAAAATTTTGTATGCACCTAATCACATCAACTGAGAATGATAAACTGACTTCTGCCTTTCTTTTTCCAATTAAAATCTCTTGCTTCTTTCTTGGCTCTAATAGTATTTTCCCTTAGTTTCAGAACAATGACAAAATTAAGGTGATTTTAAGTGTTCTTGTTTATCACTAGTCTTAAATAGAGAATGTTCATTGTTTTACTATTTAAATTTTGATACTGTCTTTAGATATTTCTCATAAATATCCTCTTGTTTAATGTGCATAACCATAAAATAAAATTTTAAAAAACTGGTGAGAAAGAGTGGAAAGTTGGGAGGGGAAAGTTCTTAACAATTTCTTTTTAAATGATTTCCCTGACAACTTGGAATTTACTCTTTCTCCAAACATATTTTCTTTCAAAATCTGAATGCCATAAAATTTTTAACCATCAGTATAAACTGCTACAAAACTGCCAACTCATTTCTTCTTCTCAATTAAATTTCATATAAAATATATATACAAATACTTAATGACCCCCAGTCCTTATATCAATACAAAAATATATAAAAAGTGAATGACCTCAAAGAAAATTAATAAATGTGCTTGTCCATTTCCTACGTACATGAGATTCATTTCCTAGTACGACATACAGATTTAACTCCGAAGGTAAGAATGACTAGGGAGGTCTGCTCTGTATGTTTTTCCAATTGAACCTGGGCCCTCTTCTTCACCAAGAAGTATGTGTCCACTTGCATTATTTTACCACATTATCCATTTATATAAGAATGCATTATATAATAAGCTAGATCCTTGTAAATATTCCCTAAAAATTATATTATTTCCCTTAGTACTGACAGAGCTTAGTTGATAGAGAATTTGAGAAGTTTTAGAATCAGAGGGCTATGGTATAAAACCACTTTTATCCAAGGTCAAGGATAAATGGAGTGTAATAGAAGATGAAATAAATGATCAAATGATCACCAACATTCTAAGTGTGTGTTCACATGTTGCATGCATAGGAAGTCAAGCAAATGAAGTATTTGTATCATGTACACTGTTATTAGTCTATGGATCACTAGTCAATATTATCTCCAAAAAAGTGAAGTCATAGAAATCTATTCATTCATAAATAAAAACATTTGCATTCTATCCCCTCAACATAGCTATATTCATAAAGTAAAAATGAATTTGTGTTTCTTATTAGTTATGATCATTTATATTCTTCAAGAAGAGATACTAACTTAGATATAGTGCTTAGTCAGCACAGATGTATAAAACAAACACTGAGTCCTTATGGTAGACTTTTGCTAACTACAATTATATTGTTGATTAAAGTCACAAGCAAGAGCTTTCTAGATTGTGTGTGTGTGTGTGTGTGTGTGTGTGTGTGTACTAGAAGATTTTACATGAACCTTACCTCTCAACAAGATGTCCTTGGGTAGAATTAAATAAATCGCTTTAAGAAGGAACATTTCTTGTCTCTGACAGTTATTCATTGATGTAAAACTGAAAAGGGTTCTGTGCTTATGGTGAAAAATAATTCCCAGTACTCCACAAAGAAGAGCATATTCATTCCAGGCCTCGGGCAGGAATCTGCTGAGATAAACCGAAGAAGCATAGTTAGTGAGCAAATTCATCAAGACCGTTATCATTCTCCCTCTGGCTTGATGGCTGCTGATGTACTCTTTCTGCAAGCAGCAAAACTGTAAAAGCAGTGCTACAAAACAGAAGCACCTGTAAGTCCATGGGAACACATTTTTGCTCAACAAGAGATCCTGACAACTAACAACTAACAGCCATCTGCCTGAGACACAGTTCAAGATTTTAAGATGCATCAGGTTCCCCTGCCAGTCAGCAGCCACATCAAGAGTCACTTCCAATGCCTGGCATCCTGAGTCACAGAATTATAAACTATTAGAGCTTGCCTGGTGGGGAATTATCTGAGGCAATCCTCAAACTTTCCAGATAAGGATAATGAGCATACACTAATGAGATAACAGCTCAAGGTCATATATCTACTTCGGGGGAAAAAAAGACCAAAATAAGATCTAGCTTTCAAATCATAACCTGCTGTTCTCTCTTTCTTCCTTCCTTCTTTCTTTCCATACTGTTTCTATTAAATAACTATTTTTAAATATAAATTTGAAAATAGTAAAGTCAAAGTAATTAATGTATAATTTTGAAGCATGTGGTGGCCCTAATTTTTCAAAACACACTTTCTTACCCCACTCCAAAGAAATAAGTAGTCATTTCAGCTTCATATTGCATCTTTCATGACTTTTATTGCCAGTTATCCCTGGTGAATGAATGGAGAAATCTTTGAGTTGGTAGTCCAAGTTTACAAAAGCAATCTGTGGCACTGGAACAGACTGAAGCTAACAGGCACATATGGGAGGGAAAATATGACCATGGCCTCATTAGCACCATGCTCTAAAGAATGGAGCTAAGGAGCCAAGTGTGAAGGTGAATCAGGCATGGAAAAGGTCCGGGAACCCTCAAATGGACATATTTTGCTTCACTGTGGAGTTTTTCCTGGATATAATTAAAGCTTGATCCTTTCCAGCTCTAGTGGCACAGATTGTTTTAAAATAAACTCAACCTATAATTTAAAGTCTCATTAATCATTTCCTAAATTATTTGTTGTAACATAAAATGGAGGTTGAAACCATTCCTGCTGTGAAAAAAATGACTACGATATTAATAATGACGGCTGTCACAGATGTTAGCGACAAAGGGACCTTTGTATTAATTTTATCACTTCCCATTTTCACACCTCTCTCACTAAGCAAATACTGAATACGCAAGTATTCTTTAATCCAATATATTCTCTACCTTCAGAGCCAGCAATTTTTAGCCTTTTCTGTATGGCCTTATAATATTATAGGATTGTGACTTCAGATTACATTTACTGATGACTCAATGTTCCAAAATAAAAGAGATTAAAATAAGATTTTAAAAAAATTTTACTGTGGCTCACAATCCATCCAGATATATACTCTGAACAGTTCTAGCTGTCAGACACTAAGCTTTTCTTTTTCTCTACAACTTAAATCTTCATACTTTTATTTTATATATTCCTTGAAATTTTCCTATTTTATTGGGGATAGTCAACAAAACTCTAACTGACAATTTAAAATGTGATTTCATGGCAAAGTTCTCGATATGCTTATTGTCCCCAAATCCATACCATTTATTTATATTTTCTTCCTGATTTGCTGTTATCATAAAATATTTTTATCAATTGTTGCATTAACTTGGTATGCATTTAGTACATCTTATTTTTTACCTTCCACCATTGTCTCTATTGTATTACATAAGAAACTCATGGGTAGTAAACTGAGTTCTAACACGTATTTAATTCTGAAAGACAAATGAAAACCTAGTCCTCACTTTCTGGTCATCTCCAGAACCCAAGAAATTAAAATCTTTGTTAAAGTTGTCAAATTTAAAATTGAATTGTCCATTTCAAATTCTGACAAACAGAGCTAGGGCAGGCCATAAATGAAGGGCTCTCCTGCACAATTTGCCTTATAACAGGGACTCATACAAGGACCAACACAGGAACAACACAACAACTTATACAAAAGCATTTGTTTGACACACTGTCTTCCAAGCACAGTGACTTTAAGACTAGTTTTACCAAATAATTGCATTCATTCAGCACTTATATAACATAAAAGTGCCAATGAGCTTCTTATAAAACACTTCAGCTAGTTTTTTTTAAAATGTTATTTATTTGTTCTTTTTTGCAATTAAACTCCCAAACATTTCTTTGTTCCTTAGACATAACAGAGCCACTGTGGCCTGTGCATGTTTTTCTTGGATTGCAATAAGATTCTTTAGATATGCTTTCTCCCCCCACCTCTAACACACACACACACACACACACACACACACACACACACACACACACATCTTCGCTTCTTTAAGGATAGAATTCTAATTAAACACTGGAGTGTGCTCTTCTACTGGCTGTCATTGCTAACCAATTTATAAATTGCTAGCATGCCAGAACTCTTGCTGAAACTTTAGGCAACACCAGAAGACAAAAAGATCAATGGGAAATGTTAGACTTTTTATTGGTTATATTCCAAATATATGTATTATGTAGAGATTAAGTATGGAGTCCTGCTGCAGAATATATTGGTAAGTTTTTATGCAGTGATTTCTTTTGCATTTACTGTTCAAAAACTACAATTTTATATTTATTGGACATATTTTTGGTTTTGCATTATAAAGAATATAACAGCAAGGATCCCAGAAATTTTCGTGTTTAACAAAAAATGAGGTCTGAGTTTCAATTGTCTAAGAAAGATGATGTTGAAAATATAACCCCACAAAATGCTAATGTAATTTTACCATCCACATGGGTAACACAGCTGATCACAGATATTTAAGAGGTCAAATCTTTTGGAGAAGCAACAGTATAAAATTAATTAGCATAGGAAGAAATATGTGCAGCATAAGAAGTATGAGCTACTTTACTAGAAGTTAGCAAGTATAACTGTGGTACATGTGTTTAAACATCACCATCTGTAAAGCAAATTTCCATTCAATCCAAGATTGCTTTCTAGCACTTTTTACTCTATTTTCATCTTCAAAATTTTCTTATACACTAGGAAAAATGAACTAATCAGCAATATATAGCTATGATAACAGAACTCCATAGATAACGAAATGATCCCAGTTTATTTCAATGTCATTAGATATTTGAAATAAAGGTCATTTAATTCCTGATATGGGCTGAGTTTTCATTCAGTTTTTGAAATCAAAATGAAGCCATTAGAATTCATTCTGTCTAAGGTCAAACAGGACTACACTCTTCTTTTCTTTTTTCAGTACCAGGGATTGAACTTAGGACCTTGCGCTTGCCAGGCAGGTGTGGTGACACTGAGCTTCATCCCAGGCCCAAACATAGGACTATACTTTGAATGCTACTATAAAGTTAATATTATCTGTCATATCCTACCAATGGAAATGGAAACAGTGATAATCAACACTGATGCACACAGACTGAATAAAGTAGAATACAAAATTTTGTAATGTAGCTCTTGAATAAAACAAAACAGGAACTTCTGCATCATATAATGTCTTTCTTTAGTCTGAAGCCCCCTAATAATAGTATTTTAGAAATGTCTGCTCTTGGAAAAACTGTTCTGTAGATCAACCTAAGATTCCAGTGTGATATTCAATATTTTGTAGAACAACAGCCTATATTTTCATTGAAATTTATTCGGAGCCAGAAATTTTAGTAGAAATGTTCAGTTAATGCACAGCTAAAAAGTAATCACTTTAAGCTTTAAGTATATTGGAGTAATTCAAAATAAGTTTCACATAGGAAGAAACAAAGGGAATGACGTTTTTATATAAATATTTATCAAGAAAAGACACAGAAAGGCATATGTGGAGTGACAGCACCTGGAAATATTTGGGCTGTAATATTTTAATATGAATAAAAAATCCAAAAATTCATACTATTTTTTGTTTAAAAGCATATTTTTTATACTTTCCATCAATTAAAATATTCTTACCTGAGATTAAGGGCAAAATAAACATGTCAAGTAAACATTCAACTCAACTGTGCTAAAGATCATGACCATGTTTATGAAAACTTCATAAAAATTGAATATTAAACATTAAAAATAATTTATTTTATATCAGAAATATACTGGGGAATTGATTAAAATATGTAAATATGTAATGAGAATAAGTACTCTGATTTGCTTATGTTTCAATGTTTAATCAATATGAAGTTATTTTAGAAGTTTTGCTTTAATATATAATATTACTTCACATTTTTTGCAAATAATTTTAATTTGAACAACTTATTCTGACAATTTTTAATTTAAAAAATTTATTTTTTGAAGAGTTTCTGTCTCAGTACGATAAAATATTTTAGTCAGTATTTCAAAAATTACATAATTTCAGTTATTTTTAGAAAAATGTTTTATTTTGAAATTTATTCTAGTTTAGGCAATAAATTATATGATCAATTTATTAAAAACATTCACATTTTAATTTATCAAATATCATAACATTTTAAAGTCTCATTCCTTGATCTTAAGACATTTAGAAAGAAAGTAAATCATCTGGAATAAAATTTCCAAGAGAACTTAAAAAAAGTTCATAAAGATGCTTTTGTCATTAATTATTTATTACAGAAAAAAATAAAATAAGAAAAAATAGCTCTATAACACTGCAGCAATGGTTACAAGTAACAATTTCCACATAGTGGAGTTGTGCTAATGAGGATTCTCTAACTTCTTTCACAAATATTCAAGTTTCCAGACCATGGTTTGAGCCTCTCTCAGATCTTACTACAATGCAGGTGAACAGAGATCTCTGCTCCTTCAATCAGAGCCAGGGGTAATTTCCATGTCAGGATTCTGCTGTTTAAAGTCTCAGCATCCTCCACTCGATTGCTGGCCTTCAGGTAAGGAAAGTGCTCGGAAGAGTTCAGGAAGGCATGAGGTCCATGCCCAGAAAGATCTCCGTCATTTCCTTTTGTACAACACAGACCTGAACTGAAACCACTGGACTGTACAACTGCAAAGAGGCTTAGAAATATAGACTAGAAGTCGTCAAAGAAAACTAAGTGTTGTTGAAAAACTAGCAGATTTCTGCCAGAAATAACTCAACAGAAAGTATGTATTCATTGATTATTAACTCATTAGTCTATTTAGATCTTACTAAAAACAGTACTTACTGTCAGAATGCATTATAAGTGCTTCAAGGGAGAAGCTAGCCAACAAAGGAAGTAGAGAAACCAAGTGTGTTAGTAGGGAGTGGTGGAGATTGAGGCAACAAAACTGCACATATAGCAAAGGACTAGCAGGTGCTGCCAACTTTCCTGAAAACACAGTTCAGAATTTAAGGATAAGATGGTTATACAGGTATAGGAGAAAAATATCTGGTATTCAGATTTTTTTTCAAATTTAAAATATCTTTGAAAATGACTGCAGATTAATCTGACAGCCATGGGCCTTTGGGGAGCAGACAGGTTAAGAGCAACTAACTCACCACGTTGAAAGTGTTAAAGAAATAAAACAAGAGAGGTTTGAGAGACAAGGTAGTTGGTAGTCATACAATCCTGTAGAACATACAATCCTGTTCATCTAGAAATGTAGTTTGAAACTAAAATTATATACTCTACCTCTACGAATGGCTACACAGGAGGAGCCAGATGATGAAGAAATGGACAACCAGGGAAGAAGTTAAAATGGTCACAGTCATCCTTAAACAAGGTAAGGGCCAGAGTCTAGACATAGAAATTGCATCACGCTGGTGAAACTGGCCCAGTAGCCTAAAAGAGAATGGATAACTTCAGCTCCTTCCATTTTCTTCTTTTCTTCCTGATATTTTTATCTCCTATTCATCACAATCACTGGTTTTTATTTCTATAATTAAGATTACCTTTTCAGCAACTATTTTTCGAGCTGAAAGCTGTTGTTCCCTTTTCAAGAAGAGCCAGTTCTAACAATTGCATCTACACTCTATGCTGTGCCACATTTAATCTTTCTCTTGATGATACAATTTCCAAGTCCTGCCTGACTTACTTAAATTAGATTTTTCATAATCTAGAATGGCACCTTATTTTACCACCAAAAGGTAGTTTAGATGTCACTAACATAAGTAACAATATAGATTGAAACTTCTCTTTATGCATTTGGGGCTTAGCCGTGCATTGATAAATATAAAATAAATTAAATATGAAATAAATCTTATTATAACTAAAAATAACTCAAGAAATCAAGTTTATTTCTGGTAAAATAATTGCATTGCAAACTCTGAAAGATATGAGGAATTTGCTTTATTTCTTGTGTTATAGTCTGTTCATCATTATATTACCATTCGGGTAATTAAGATCAAAGTAGTTATTTTTAGTGTCTATGTAATGATGCTCAATTTTAGAGTGATGTTTTCATAAAACATACTTTTACTGAATGTCAAAGTATTTTTATAGCAACATTACCCAGTTCACCTCATTTAGATTTAGTAGATCAATAGAATTATTTTCTGTATCAGTAGAAAATTTTTTTCTAATAAATTGACCTAATTGAATAACTGAGAATGACAGGCTTTGTCCTATATTTTTGATCTGAAGACTATTATAGGTTATATCTAGATGTCCCCCCAAAGCCTCATGTGCTCATAGGTGGGGCTCTTAGGAGGTGGCTGAATCATGGGTATGTGATCCTGGATTATTGGCATGTGATAACTAGATTAGTGTAGTGATTGCTTTAGTGTAGTTGTGGAGGGATTACTTATTGGAAAGGGGAACCGCATCTTGTGTGTGGGTGGCACCGACCAATAGGCTTCTAGGCTGGATGGAATATAAAGGGAAAGAAGGAGGATAGGCTTTCTGTCTCCTGCCTATCATGCCACGGACTGTTCTCCTCTGCTTTCACGTCTGCCATGACACCTTGCCTTAGAGCCAGGTAATATGAACTGAAACCTCTACAAGCTGTAGGCTAAAATGAGCCATTTCTTCTTTAATTTGTGGATGTCAAGTATTTTATCCCAGCAATGAGAAAGTAACTAAGACAGAGACTACATCAAATGGATGTTTGAGTGAATATATTTTCATCACTTTGCAATGTACGACACATCAAACTACTAAATAGGTAGAAAGCTTTTTATAACCAATGTGAAAAAGTAATGTACGTGGTTGTTTTCAGAGTATTACAAACTTCAGCATTAGCACTGCCTGAGTGGGAATTCTAGTGAAGGAAATGAGATTGAGACAGAAAACAATAAGGAGGAAAGTGGAGCTGCAGGCGGAGGACCCGCCAGGTGCTGCGTCCTCAGACCCTGGAGGGGCAGGCGGACCTCCACAGGTCGCAGGACTGCATGACACTGCTGCTCAGGCTGAGAGCACATACAAAACAACAACTCTTAGAATATAAGTCGATGATTGATGCAAATGAAGAAAAAACTCCAGAACAAATCATACAAGAAAAACAAATTGAAGCTAAACTTGAAGACCTGCAAAATGAAATTGAAGAGGTAAAAATTCCCTTGGAAATGAAAAGTCTTGCATTGAGCAGGATGCAACATTCAGCTGCACTTAAAAATGACCTGGAAAAAATTAACATTGGGAACAGTGTGCTCATGGATACCATGAAAGAAGTATTAAAGCTAAATAAATCAGTAATGAAATTACAGCAGGAATCTTGGGAATTAGAAGAAAAACTACTCAATGTTAGAAAGAAGAGATTTCAATTAAAACAAGCTTCAGAAAGTAAGCTTTTAGAAGTACAAACTGAGAAGAAGAAACAGAAAGAGGAGTTGGCCAGTATGGAAAATTCAGAAAAGATAAAAACCATGCAACAAAGGCTATACAGAGGGAGATACAGATTGCTACAGTTATTCAACATGTGTTCCAGAACCTCATTTAGGGGAGTAAAGTCAACTGGGCAGTGGATCCAGCCTTCAAGGAAACTGTTCTGGAGCTTGAAAAGGACCTCACCATGATCTAATAAGAATTCTGTTTTGGGCCAGGTGTGGTGGAGCACACCTGTGATCCTAGCACTTGGGAGGCTGAGGCAGGAGGATCACTGCAAGTTCAAGACCAGCAGAGAACTGTATTTTGCATTTTGGGGTTTTTGTCTTTGATATATCATTTAAATAGCAAGTTTCAAGTGAAATGAATTCCAGTGTTTTTGGAACTATCCTAATGCTATAATTTTTTTTTAGCTTGAGTTAACATAGCATAGAATCACTCATTTTAAATAATAGTAAAGTGACTAAATATTCAAAAAGGGGGAAAATCTTAGTCATAGAAAAAAGACATCTGGTCCAACCTGTGATGAATATGCACATTTTTTTTTGGATATTCCTAGCAGTCCCAGCTTTTATTTGTGATACTTATGTGCATTTATGCATTTGTCAATCAAAATACAGAGAAGTATCCAAACTGTTAAAAAAAAGAGGAAAGAAATAATACCTGGTTGGACATTGAATGTTCAGCCATGTAAGGTATGAATCATATGGAAGAGAAGGAGGGGGAGTTGCCTCAAATTCTGGGTTGAAAGACTTTTTTCTACCATTTGAGGCAGAAATATACATTGCTTCACTCACCATCAATCTTACCAGTTTCTCATCTTTTAAATTTTTTTTTTATTGGTACATTTTAGGTATAAAATACAGTTACATTCATCATTGGGATCTTGTACCTTTACACGATGTATCTTGGTTCTTATATTTTCCCCA
>NW_004624779.1:2412885-2424636 GCF_000247695.1 Heterocephalus glaber | reverse complement strand
CAGGGGAATTGGGAGGGGTAAGGGAAGGGAAAAAAGGGAAAGGAAAAAATATGAGAAGAGGAAAAAAATGGAAACAAGATCTTTGCAAATAGGGAAGGGTGGAGGGGGTGAAGGGAGGGCAAGGGAAGGGGAAAAAATACAAATCAAGAGACTCATGTAATGTTACAAGATCCCAATGATGAATGTAACTGTATTTTATACCTAAAATTTTATACCTAAAATGTACCAATAAAGTTAATGGGGAAAAAAAAGGCAAGGAATATTTAGTGCATGTGTCATAGTGCATGTGCCAAGTTTGTGTCTTAAAATGGCAAAGCATGAAGGTGAAGAGTTGGAAAATTTTATTAGGAGGAAGCTCTGGAGAAGCAGGAGGGATCTCAAAAGTGGGTTGCTGCTGAAACTCTTTGTCAGGAATTTTTCTACAGTTACATCAGAGGTTGCCTTGGGCCAAACCTTCATCAACCTATAGGAGCTATGAGTAAAGTCATTTGTCTAAGTAACATTGATCCAATAGATAGACAAGTTACTTAGGTTTCATAGCATGAGAAAGAAGGAAAACTAATGGGGGTGGTGCTAGAAAGGAGAGAGAAAAGGAGGTATTATTTGTTCAAATGTCAATAAGTTGAAGATTTACCTCCTGATGTCTATGAATGCTTTATCTGAAAGTAGCTCTTTGCAAGATGTGAGCAGGATGAGGCCATTAGAGTGGGTCTTGGTGAATTATGACCATAACCTTATAGGAAGGGGCAATTTGCACACAGACAAGTACAAGGGTAGATGATGTAGGGCACACAGTGAGAGGATGAGAGGATGGTCCTCTGAAGACAGAGGTGGAGGTAAGAATATCTGGGGCTATGGCAATTGGAGTGTCAAAGATGAATCCTCCTCCACCAGAGGCTGCTCAGAGAGTGTGACCCTTGGGGAGCCTGGATTTCAGACTTGAACTTTCAGAACTGAGAGGGAATTATTTTCAGTTGTTTTAAGCCACCCAGTTTTGTTTCCTTGGTATAACAGTATTAGGAAACTAATTATTATTAGCTTTAGTGCTCATGAATAGAAATAGAAATATGCACTCCTCTTCTCCAATAGAATTAAAAGCTTAACATGTTCCTATGCTTGGAAGAAGAGGAAAGTCTCTACTTCCAAATGGAAATTCCGCTGGGGACAAGAGACACTCCCTGAATAGGAGCAAATACCACCAGTCTGAAGGAGGCCTAAGAATAGACACCTGGCTCTGTCTTCCCTTTACTGATTCTTGTTTTTCTTGTGTTGTCATGACACTCGCCTCCAGAATTTTATTGCCTAAAGAGATTAGTGTTTGCCCCACCCCTTGCAGTGGCTAAATGATACAATGTTAATGTGTCTTCAAAAAACTATTAGTTTCAAAATTATAGCTTTAATTATATAATTATTATTTAGAAAAAAAGATATATATTTGAAAATGTCTTCATTAGAGTTCTCTCAAGATAGAATTTTTTCTATTATTTTCCTGCTCTCTAGCAAGGTTTTTGATGACACATGATCATATTTTTTTGAAAAAAAACATTATTTCAATATAATACAAGCAGATATTAATAAAGAACATTTTTTTAAACAGTCTTCTTTCAATATTTAGATCTTTGATGCATTTCAATTTTACGTTAGTGAATGGTGAAAGTTATAGGTTTAGTTTTAGTCTTTAGCATGTGGAAAGCCACTTTCTCCAGCCCCATTTATTAAAGAGGTTATCTTTCTTCCAGTAAAGGTGTTTGGCCCCTTTGTCAAAGATAAGGTAGTTGAGTGTTCTTAGAGTGGTTTCTGAATATTCTCTTCTGTGCCATTGATCTTTAGCTCTTTCTCTTTTCTTTTCTCTTTTCCTTTCTTTTCTTTTCTTTCTGCCAGAACCATGCTGTTTTTATCACAGTATCTTTGTAGTATGATTTCATGTCAGGGATTGTCATAGCCCCTGCCTTGCCCTTGTTGCCCAGAATTGCCTTTGCTATTTAGGTCTCTTCTGGTTCCAAATGAATGTTAGGATTGTTTTTTTCTAATTCTATGAGATATACTGTTGGGATTTTGATTGGCCTTGCATTAAATCTGTATAATAATTTTGGAAGTATAGCCATTTTCATTATAGTGGTTCTTCCTGAAAGAAATTGAGCTGAAACAGGAGCACCAAGGCAGGGCTTTATTGGAGGAAGTGGTTGACAGGCTGTCTCAAAGAACGGTGTGGAGAGGACAGGGTTGGGGAGGTAGAGCTTATATAGGGTTTTGTAGGTGGGAGAGCATCGTGGAGGGGAAGTGATTGGCTGCATCGTTGGGGCAGATGACGGAGTTTAAACTTATTGGTGGATGAGAAGCGGGGCAGGATGGCAAGTTCAGTTCTGCCTTCCTGGAGGGGAAATGACCGTTTAGGAAAAGCAGGCACAATTTTGAGTACCAGTTCTCCCTGTGGCCATTTTGTCTAACACTTCCTATCCAACAACAAGGGATATCTTTCCATTTTCTGATATTCTCTTCAATCTCTAACTACAGAGTACTGTAGTTTTCAATGTAGAAGTCTTTTACTTCCTTCATTAGATTGATTCCCATGTATTTCATTTTTTGGATGCTACTGTGAAAGGGGTTGTTTCTTTAATTTCTCTCTCAGTGAGTTTGTTATTTGTGTACAGGAAGGCTATTGATGTTGGTGTTGACTTTGTAGCCAGCTATGCCACTGGATTTGGTTATCAAATCTAAGAGTCTTTGATGCAGTTTTTGGGCCCCTTCTACGTAGAGAGTCAGGTCATCTGCAAATAATGATAATTTAACTCCTTCCTTTCCTATGCTTATTCCTTTTCTTTCTTGACTGCTTTTTAAAATTCCTTTATTAATATCTACTTGAATTACATTGAAATAAAAAATAGTCTTCTATTTCTATGAAAAAAATAAAACAAAATTTCATAACAAATTAATTAAAGAATGACATCAGTTAATACACTGTGTACCATAATCTTAAAAGAATGGTCAAACTGTTAAGAGTACAAGTTTCACAACTCTGAGCTGGGGATTTAGCTCAGTGGTTCCACCACCTGCCTGGCAAGCGCAAGGTCCCGAGTTCAATATCTGGTACAAAAAAAAAAAAAAAGACAGGAGAAATTTCACAACTCTGAATAAATATGTAAGGAAATGCTACCTGTGTCATGAGACAGCTTCTTAGAAGGTTTCTAAAGTGGAGATAAGGAACCTAAACCCGTGCTACTCACAGAATAAGCTGCAGGTGTGCTGACTTCCAAAATGGAAAAAAAATCTTCAGGATGTGTCAGTAAGATAGATCTGATAGTCTGGTGCTGGCTATTTTATGGGAGATTTTGGAGTGGAAATCTGTATTTTTTGAGACTCTAAGGAAAGAGGGGACTCAGTTTACAGACCAAAGGTGAAAAGTTTTTTTGTGGGGCAAAGGTGTCATCTATTCTTAGGTGACAGCCAGGATAGGTGAGAGCTATGGCTCACTCCTAGGAAAAATCCCATTTTAAAAGTGAAAAAAAGTGGTCAATTCATAGGTTAAAAAGGCTTATTGCACATAAAAACAGAAGGGCCAAACCCATTTGCAGTTGCCCAGGTGTATTGTGTCTTGGGGGGGAGGGGAAAAAAAAACACATTTAAAAAATCTTCACTTGCTGAGGATTTAGCTCAGTTGTTCTGCCACCTGCTCTGCAAGCACAAGGAACCGTGTTTGATCCCCGATACAAAAAATAAATAAATATATAAATAAATAAGCCTCACTTGTGTCCTGAAGCTGCACTTTTTATCTCTAAATTATTGTTTTCTTTGCCTCTTTTTAAACTGATTTTTGTTTTTTGTATCCTTTCTTTCCTGAATAAATCAAGAAAACAATTATACTATTCTATTTAACCTAAAGAAATAAGCTTCTCAGAAATAAACTCTATCCATCCCATCTACCATTTTTATTTTATAATCATAGAGTTTGTAAGTTAAAATACTTCTGCAGGGGTTGTCTGATAAGATTTTGGGATTATACCTTAGTTACTCTTATTGTGGTGAGGGCTATTTATTGACACTATGTTTTTCTCAAAAGATATTTTGGAAAGAGTATTTCCCCTTCATTGGTAACTTCTGTAATATTTTGCATTCTTCTCTCTTCAGCACTTGAATTAATATTACTAAATCCAAGAGGAGGCTTTTTCTAATATTGAAATCCACTTTTGTAGAAAGAAATTTTACTAGTATAACTTAACCATTATAAAGATAATTGTCTTTTTATTTGTTTGTTTGTTTGTTTGTTTCATGTGAGTAACTACAATGTACTCAGCACAAACCTGTTGATGTAATTGTATGCCCATCACTGGCAGAAGGGACAAGAGTAAAATCCAAGTCTAAATACTCAGCTCCAGCAAAGAAAAAGTGGGAGGGTTTTTAAAAATGGGCTGGAGGATTGCAGGCCATCAGGGTTTGCTAATTGGCTTTAGAGAAAGGAAAAGAAGTTTCTCCTCCTATCTGCAGGACCTGAAGTAGTTTTACAACTTAGAGCATGGTGCCCAAGGATGTTAGGCTGCTGCCCTTTCACAGAAACCTGGAGTCAGGGGCACTAGCTTCTACCAGGTTTACATTTCTAAAAGACAGTTCCAGGGTCATTGAGAAAGACTTTCTGGGTCATAAAATTAGAAAGAGGCTTTCTTTAAGGAGAGAGTATATACAAGTTTCAAAGGGGCATAAAATTTGCAATTGCAAGTTTTATGTAAATGTTCTAAGAAAAAGGAAGGTTAAGTGCCTACAGGAAGAAGCCTGTCTAAAGTGTAGTCATTAGAAGAGAATGTGAAGGCTATTGTGGCCTTTTGGTTAAATAAAGCAACTTTAGTGACTTAAATGGTGTTTACTGACAAATCTGATCTGTTCAAGTGTCCTCTCTAGGTGAAACTGAATTATTTTTCCTGCAATCTTTGTGCTTAAATAAAAGGGACTTAACCATATTTTCAAATGAATTGTGCAACTGAGTAGGTGAACAATGTCATTTTAATAGAGTTTCCTATGGAAAGTATTATGGAGATTAAAATAATTATGAAGGTCATAAAAATAAATCTAAATATTTGCATGAAATACAGCTCACTTGGTAATCTGTTGTAGCAGAGTTGGTGTAAAACTTCCTACTTATATAATTATATCTGAAACTATTGACATCATTGATATTAAACAAACGTAAGGAATAAATAATAGAAATATTGATATTTGGGATTCTTTGTGATGTCAACTTATTCCACTTTTTAATTTGATGATGATGGTGGTGATTTATTTGTGATACTGAGAGTTGAAACCAAGGCCTTTGCACTGAGTTACATCCCACCCCTTTATTTTTCATTTCCTGACAGGGTCTCACTAGGTCACTAATTTTTCCAGGTGGGGCTTGAACTTCTGATCCTCCTGCCTCAGACTCACAGAGTTCTGGTATCATAGGTCTGGACCACCAGGCCTGGTTTCAACTACTCTACACACGCTAATTTATTAGCAATTATTACATGTCCTAGAACTTTACTTATCATAAATAGATATGAGGAAGCAGATAGATATTCAGATAATACACTAATAGAGAGTAATGATACAGTGTTACTTTTTGAGAGGTAAAACTGATAGCTGTCTTAGTGAAAAAAATCACACCCCGAAAATGTCCAAATTAAAGGAGTCTTTTAAATAGCCGGTGACCAAGGACGAGCTTGCGCTCCCATCTTCCTTGGTACCAGTCAAGCAGGGAAGCCCAGTTCTTCAAGGGAAAAACCACACAATAGAATGTCATGATCTCATCTTTGAGCAAGCACAGGGGTACAGAAGCAGATTGTAAGTCAGATTAAAATCCAATTTTGGTATCCAGCAGGAAATTCCTATCTTTATGGTTAGGGCTGCAGTATAACATGCCCTGTCCTTTGTTCTTAACCGAAAGATAAGCTATGTGCTGGTTAACTTATCACTTTGAACAGAGAGTCAGGGGAGGAAGAGGGGTAAAGTTCAGGCACAGGCTATTGGGAGGTTTTTTGGTTAACTCACTTACTTCATTCCCCACTTTCTTTGGAAATCGAGTCAAACTGTTGACTCTTCGTCAATGTCAAGGAGGTTATAAGAAGACCTTAACACTATTAACTTTACAGAGGAGATACAATCTTGTAGAAACTAAGCAGTTGATTATACATGGGTCTATCATGAGTCCAAGCAGGACAAGAGTAAGAGGGCCTGCAATAGAGGAGATCAATGGTGTGAGCCATGGGAACCAATTAAACATTTTTTTAAAACCAACCTCAGTAGAAGACATAAGGAACCTAAAACCATGGCCTGAGCCTTGATAAGTGTCCCAACAGTAACAAGGGCAAATCAAGCACAGAAGGAGGAGAATCATTTTAGGGTCTTAAGTCTTAAGTGGCTCCGGTTCTAGCTTGAGAGTCCACTCTTTTGGAGAGGCCTTCATTCAGGTGTGATGAATCCAAGTGGGGATCCCAGTCAACCTGATGGCAGAGGGTGGTGAAGGACAATGAGATGTGGCGCCTTCCACTGTGGCTTCAGTCCTTCCTTGGTAAAGCTCTTTATCAGCACTGAGTCTCCAGGCTGGAATGAGTGGGCTGGCCTTGAGCTGGGGAGCAGTAAGACCTCAAAAACATTGTGATGGACTTTTTCCTGGACCTGTTGAAGCACCTGTAAATACTTTAACAGAGGTTCATTAGTCAATTCTGCCAAAAGGGGGTCCTTGATTTGGGGAAGCAAGGGGGGAGGTCTCTCAAACATAATCTCAAAAGGAGTATACCCAGCCTTGTAAGGAGTACAACGTGCCTGAAGGAGGGCCAAAGAAACAAAGGAAGGAGGCTGCGCCAGTTCTCACCAGTCTCCAAAATCACTTTGGATAGAGTAGTTTTAACTGTCTAATTGACCCACTTTGCCTGTCCTGAACTCTGAGGTACAATGCACAATGGGGCTTCCATTCTGTACCTAAGGCTCTACCTACTGCCTGTATTACTGCTGACACAAAAATGGAGGAAGAGGGGTAAAGTTCAGGCACAGGCTATTGGGGTTTTTTGGTTAACTCTCTTACTTCAAAACTATTTAATCATTATGACTAGAAGCATTGATAATTTTAACCAAAATTTATTGAGAACCTATCATGTTTCAAAAGCTGATCTATAAGATACCCAATTAAACCGATTAACTGAGAGAAATAAGCATAGGTACTTTTGTAACCGGATGACATCTTAAGGAGGTCCCTCAAAAAGGATTCCGCTCAGCCTGTAGTTTTTTAATTCACATGATGGAAAAAAGAATTTCAAGATGCTTCAGTGTGCAGCATAGGCCAATTTATTAGTCAGAGTTTTAAAATGAGGAAGAATAGGAAAAGGAATCCAACTTGAGCAACAGGAAGGGGCTCTCTATGATGCATTCAGACTGGCCTGCTCACAAAAAAAGCAAGGCCAGCTTTCAAGAACTGGCTGAGGTGGCCCAAGGTCCAGCCAATCATCTCAGGTCTCATGTCTGGAGGAATCCTTATGGCTTGAGGGCCAATTAGGTTTTCAGGAGATGATTTCTTCTTACTTAGAAAGGGTACTGCCTAGGTTCCTGTCAAAGGGTAATTGTTTCTGTCCTGCTTGGGAAAGTGAGCTCATCACAGGGTGGTCTGCCGGGCTCTGCTTTTCTTGGAAAATGAGGTCACAGTATGTTTGAAGTCTTCCAGACATTGATTCAGAGGGGTCTGGAACTGGACCTTGTAAAAGCTGGCAATGGGTATCCCTGAAACCCTGAAAATCATTTTAGTTCCTCTTATCTTGGTATCTCCAGTCATGAAGGGGGGATGAGATAGTCTAGGAAAAATTGAGGCTAAAAAATCCTTGCTCTGAAGAGCATATTTCTTTTCCTACCTTTAATAAATATAAAACCTTGCTACCTATTATGCTTGTTTTGTGCAGTGCTTGGTTTAGGACAAGAAGAACCTAGGAAGAATCTCTGCAAAGAGTCCCCAGCACCTCAGAACCTGATAACAAGATGACATAGAATTTATCATAAGGCTAGAGAAAGCATAATACATACTGATCTATTAAAATTAAAGAAGAACCTGGAAACATGGATTATACTTCACACAAAAACTTAGTATATGATAATAAGAACAACAAATAATCATTAACTGGGAAAAAAAGAAAAAATGCATATTTGAAATAATTTGAGTTCTCATAAATCTCATTTGATTTAGCATAAAAATACTTCTAGAGTATAGAGATTAAAGGTTAAATAAATGAGAGGGAAGCCAGATAAAAGTTAAATTTGTTTGTGGCACTGTTACCAGAGTTTAAGGGTAACAGCTCCGGTACAGAGGTGCGATAGCCATGCCCAGCCACCCATCCCAAATACCAAGTAAGGGGACAAGTAGCAGTGATGGGCAAGAAGGGAGCTTTAATCAACACAACCATGCTGGGAAAAGCAGTTAAAAAGTACAAGAACTGTCTTGGAAGAGCTGACAGAAACTCTGGCTTTTAAAGGAAAGGGAAACAAGACAAGGATTGGGGTTCTGGATAGCTAGTGTTTGCATGGCCTGCAGGGTAGGTGATCCTGGTCCAGCTGAGGACTGGCTGATCATCGCCAGCTCAGGACTGGTTTGGCAAGGTCCTAGGAGAGCCCTCTTTGCCTGAGTGAGCAAAGCAGTGTGAGATGCAGGCGCCTGTCAGGAGAGCAGCATGGGTTTCCTTCTGGGGCATTTGCTCCTCCTTGGGAGAGGGTTACCACATCAAGGGGGGGTTAGCAAGACTGCTTTCCTTGGAGCCTGCAATGACTGCAACTTCAGGGTGATGACAGGAGATTTCTAGACTTCTTTATCTCTGCCAGTTGGATATTTCCGTGAATACAACTACCTTACTCTTCTTTCGGTGTCCCTAATCTTAAAGGTGGATGAGGTAGATTGGATAAATTTAGAGCGAATAAATCTTGTATTGCTAGGTTTCAGACATTTCTAAATGATTAACATGCCTATATGCATAGCTGAGCAAGGATCTGATGCAATGTTGTGAGATAACCAAACAATAAATAAAACAAAGGGAGAGATGCTAAGATTTATCCTGCTTTTAGTTACTCATTGGCATCGGCAGGCCCAGCTTGTAAGTCCCTATGACAGCACAAAAAGAATTCTCTTCTGAAAAAGCAAATTGATCATCTCATAAATAAAATGTGTTTCCATTCATATTTTATACTCCTGCAATACATACATCTAATATTGAAATTAAAACATATTAAAATCTATGAAAAATGAGAGTAATATAACAAAAGATTAAAGCAACTAATTAAATCATTTAACTCTATTAGAATATTCTTTTAGCTAGTCTCTCTCTCTCCCTCTCTCTCTTTTTTTTTTTTGGTACCAGGGATCAAACTCAGGACCTTGCTCTAGCAAGGCAGGTGGTGGAAGCACTGAGCTAAATCCCTGGAAAGCTAGTCTCTTAATGTTTGCAGGAAAGTTCTTTTTCTTTCTTTCTTTCTTTCTTTCTTTCTTTCTTTTTTCAGTGTACATTTCCATGAACTTTAGAAGATGCATAGAATCTTATAAACACCACCACCAGCAGGACTACTCTGCACGTCCAGAGATCCTCTTATAATGTTTTTTGTATTCTCTCCCACTCCATACCTTTAATCCTTGAAAATCCCTGATCTATTTCTGTCTCTATAATTTTTCCTTTTCCAGAATATCACATAAATAGAATCATACCATGTGTAACCTTTAAAATGGGCTTCATTCATGGAGCAGAATGTATTTGAGATTTACCCATGCTATTGCATGTGGCTTGTATCTTTTTTATTCCGAGTAATGTTCCATTGTATGGAGGTACTGTACCTGGTTTATAGACTAACTTTTCAAAGAACAATTATGCTGCCACCAGTATTTGATAAAAATAAAAATGCTAATATAAATATTTATAAAAGGATCACTGTTGACAATGTTATTGCATTTTCATAGTTTATCATATATATATATAAATATATATATATAAACAATATCCCTTTTAGGTAAATAAATCGAACATAACTTTTTCAAATTTGTGATTTGTGTTATCATTTTCTAAGTGTATCTTTTAAAATTAAAAATGTAAAATAAGGCAGTAACTTTCATATTTTTACTTTTTGGTTTTGTGATATATATGCATATATATAACAAATATATATGAAATATGTATATATTTCAGTTCAGATTGCCTATCCTCTCTTTTAAAAAAATTAGTACATGTTGGCAGTACATGTAGTTTACAATCATCTTGGGTTGTAGGATACAGCTGGATTCTTTTATTTTAATTCCTTTCTCTTTCTCTCCTGCCTTCTTCTCTCCTCTTTTTGCACAGAGTAAATTTATTATTTTGCATTCCAACTTCTTAATTTTTTCACTTTTTCTACATAAATTCAAGTTATTTAACATCAATTCATGTGGAAAAAGTGTTTGGTAAAATTTAAAGTTTTAATTCAATTTTTAAAATATCTGTTAACATAATTAAGTCTATAGGGAACAGAAGATAAGTTATGTACATAAATTACATTTATGAAAATAATATTCAGAAAATATTCTTAAGGTACAAAATTTAAAAATACTTCCCCAAAGTCCAGTGAAACACAAAAAATATCTCCTACATTCCTTCCTTCCTAGAGAGCTGAGTCAGGAAATTAAACATATAAATTAGAAAGACAAGAAAAATTTTTTATGCCACTGTTATGTCTATCAACATGGAAAACCCCAAAGAATCTACTGAATAATTAGATCTAGTTTGTCTGTTTTTCTAAAAAAATAGTATTGAAAACTCAATTGCGCTGTGAAAAGCCTGCCAATAGTATGTATATGTGTACTAAAACGACTATTTTCAAAGTAGCATTTCAAAGGTGCCTAGAGTTTAGTATAACAAAAGAGTTGAATGAATTTCCAAAGAAAATCACTTTTAAAAACATATACATTAGGGAAAACCATTTTTAAAAAGGGAGATTCTGCTTAATACTCTTTCTTATGTAGCATGTAAGTATGCACTATTAAATATTACAGATACTGCTGCCAATAGCATGACTTTTCATGCCAGTGACCCTGATGAGTCTTGGTGATTTGAGGAATGCAGCCGATAAATAAGCAGAACTCTTGAAATCTAATTTTTTCTTCTCAAATTGATCTTAAAGTTGGAATTGCTTTTCTTTGTTCTTATTTTCATAAAAGCCATGCAATTTGATTATAGCCAAAGCAGCTCTGTGGCTGCTACAGGGTCATATTGTCACTGTTTTGTAATCCACTTTAAATATTAATAACTGCTACAAAACACCACTCCATTTTCTGAAAAAAAAAGAGACCATAAATTTGTAGCCAAAGTTTAAAGGCATGCAAAGAAAACAAACAAAATTTAATATCTTAGTTGAGATAAATATGCTACCAAATTTTTACTTCTTAGGAATTAGATAAAATTTCTGTACTCTTTCAGGTTACTATGTCAATACATTTTCAGCCCTGAGCAGAAGGTGTAAAAGACTTTTTTAAAGAAGTATATTGTTTTTATTCCATTGCATTCACTAAGGTCATGATAGAAGATTATATGTATACTTATTGAATATATATATTTATACTCATTTTTTTCTGTTCTATTTGTTGTTTTTTTAAAATTAATTTTATTGGTACATTTTAGGTATACAATTCATTTACATTTATCATTGGGTGTTTGTACCTGTACATGATGTATCTTGGTTCTTATTTTTTTCCCCATTACTTGTGCACCCTTCAACCCTTCCACCCTTACATAT
>NW_004624779.1:2343387-2412333 GCF_000247695.1 Heterocephalus glaber | reverse complement strand
TTTGTTATTTGTTGATTTTTTGATAGCAGCCATTCTTTCTGGGGTGAAGTGGAATCTCAGGGTTGTTTTCATCTGCATCTCTTCAATGACAAGTGATGTTGAACATTTTTTCATATATTTGTTTGCTGCTTTTACTTCTTTGTCTGAGAACTCATTTTTTGTGGTTGTCTTGTATTGACTTCCCATTGACTCAAAAATGTCCTAAAACAGTTATTTATATATATATGAAAAAATTTAAATTGGAAGGAAATTCTATTAAAACAATTTGTATCACTGCTGAAGAAATTTCTAAAATTATTACAGTTACATGCTTCTCTGTCTTATTCAGATAACTAGTTTTAGTGAGGCACCTGAAATTTGTGCTGCAATTTTTAATCTTCTTTAGATAATATCTAAAAGGTGCCGTAGTAAAAATGAACAGATCTTTCTCTAGTGGACATGGGGAGGATATTTCCAAATTTATTCCAGAAGTGTCTAAATTGTGTCTCTTATTTGGTGAGCACATTTTTGTTCTTTTTCTGAGAAAAAATATTGTCTTTTTTAAAACGCAGATTTTAGCAGCTGTAGAAAATTTCTCAGCATTGTAGTCTGAAATAATGGCTGCTGGGAGATAAGTGAGAAATGGAGCAGGACTTTTGGACAATTATGAGGAGAATTCACAGTTCCACAGCAACACACACTGCTGTGATGTGCATCCCTTTCTACCTGAACAGCAATTCTTAATGATATCAGACCACACTATCTGAAAAGACAATGTATCTACCTGGATTAATAATTTATCACTCCATCTGCCTCCTTCTTTATTTTAGAATACTTTAGTAATCAAGTTTACAAGCCTTGAACTTGTCAGATACTACCTGCTTTCCTGTGCCAGTTATCCAGAGGTTTAACATAAAACAGGGTAACTTTGCAAGAGGGGAGTTTGAAAACAAAAATTCTGTCACATCATCTAACTATTAAACAGTGAGGCTTCTACATTTAAGCTATTTTATCGTAAAACTGTACATTTCCTTGTTAATTTGAAACACTGACCTTTATCACTGTTTAAATGAAATGAATAGCACTGTTGTATAGTTTTCAGTTGTAAATTTGAGTATGAAGGCATGCATATATTATATATATATATATCTATATATATATATATAATAACTGCTCTGTGAAGAAAATAACCCATAAGTATATCTTCTCTAAGCAAGTTAAAGTGTTATGGTTTCTAGAATTAACAAGATAGAATTTGGGGGGTATGTGTGTCTGTCTGTTTGTCTGTCTATTCACATACACGTAATTTCTTTTTCTGCATAGGAAATTCATTAAATACTGAAAAATAATGCACAATATTTACACATGAAGGATTCCTTAAAAATTTAATAAAGATAATGAAAATATTAATCAACAAAAACCATCACATCTGTGGATACTGTTTTCTGTTATGCAATATATTCCCTAAAGTTACTATAAAATCTTAGCAAAATCAGTGAACAAAATCACAAACTGCTAACCAGTGAGGTATCACTAAACATTCTCTTAGTTAAAAGCTCTAGAGCTTGCTCAATTCAACATCCTCCAAGGATTAAGTCCAAGAACTTCTCCTAAAATATCCTCATATCCTCAACCACTCCTTCACTGTGTCTCTTGCACATATCCAAAAGAGCAGGATAATAAGCAACCAAAAGTCTTTATTTTATTTACATTATCTTTTTTTTTAATTTCAAGGAACCAACTGAAATGTCAGTGACATTATCTGGTGGAATTAGAGATATGTAAAAATGCTATGTGCAGTCTCCATTTTCCCTGAGCCAACTGGGCTGACATTTTGTTCCTGATTAGTACAGGGGGAATGATTGAATAACCCCACATTGCTTCCTGTATTCTGACTGTAGGGTACCAAATAAAAGTTTTCCATATATCCTAATTTCAGGAACTTCTAAACAGTGATGGGCAAGCTGACACTTGAGACAAGTCTTAAATTTAGGATTGACTTCCTATGCCATCTGATGCTAAATAAATTAGCCTTATATCAGGTTTATAACCATTTTCTTTCTAGTAAAATTAAATTGATTATGCAATGCTTTCAAAACATGCATTGATATTCACTGGGAAATATCAATTATTTGCTCTGTTTTTCAGTTACAGATTAATAAAACACTCCATTAGTGAGATGTTACTACAGATTACTAATTAGCACAGCACCCATTAGTGATATCTATTTACTTTGCAATTTGGCAAAATTTAATTATTAGAGAGTGTCCTACATCTTTGGCCCAGAATATTTAGTCGTGATTATTTTTCATTCATCTTTCTCCCACCTCAAGATCTGTGCAAATGGCTCTGTACACTTCTTACCCATCTCCCCTGAGATAACTGCTTTATCCTGGAGTAAGGAGAAAGTCAAACTTTCAGCTATACCTTGCTTTGCAGCCTATCTTAAGGGATTGTAATTTGAGGTGAAGGTATGTTAGTACTCACTGTCAAATAGATACTAGTTGGTAAAAACTCTTGTCCATTGTGGTAGGCTCTTTACACAGTTCAACCTTTAGGCCATTAAAAGATACAAGATTCCAGTGATGAATGTAACTGTATTGTATACCTAAAATGTACCAAGAAGCTTAGTGGAAAAAAAAAAACTACATGGATACAAATAAGGACAAAGAAGGGTAGTCAGGACACTACTCATTCTTTTAGGTCTCCTCTGTACTAGTTTTCCAAAGGTTGTTTGGCCAGCATATTCCTAAGTTCTTGTAACCCTATATTGTTTGTATATTTTTTCTAAAGGCAATTCAGTAAAATCTCTGTGTCTTCAGAAAAGGTTTTTTTAGTACTATATCCAATAAAGAACAATCCTATGCAAAAGTCAAGTGGAAATCCCTAAACTCAAGATGTTTTTAGTTTTCTATAATGATGATATTTCATTATAGCCTATCTCCCCCCAGTTCAAGGGCTTACCCTGTGTAAAATACTCAGAATATTTTCTGTAAGTCTGACAAAAATAGTCTTGACCAGAACTATTTTTATCATATTCTTTGTCCTTGTCTTCCACAGTCCTTCCTGGCACATTGATGTATTTTAAATAAATGAACAGATTTTGCTAGCCTAAACTTACAAAAATATTTGTGCCAAAAATTGTAGAATGTAACAAAGGCACAGCAATAAGTTCTCACTGTACCTTGAGCTGAAAGGAAAATAATGAAAGAAAGATGCCAAGATAGGAAGGCCTGGACCCTCCTTACTCTTACAAACACTCTAATTCCAGTAGAGCCATCTAGGACAACTTCTCCCCAGGGCCTCTACCCTTTATCCACTGTGTGACACAGTGGAAATGATGAGGGAGAGACACCCCCGTACCCCTCCTCTGCTGCTGTTTAGCAGCCCCCCCCCACATCCCGGCTTTTCAGTGAGAGCTCAGAAGGAAAACAACTTGGTTTATAAACACCAGAAATTCATTGATCACAGTTCTGCAGGGTACAGGGCACAGCAAGGTGTACTGATGGCAGGTTCGGTGTCTGGCAAGGGTTCAAATCCTCGTTAGATATTTTCCTTGCTGGATTGTGATGCTTTCTTTCTGCGTTCTGACAGAGTAGAAGGTGTTAAATAAGCTCTCTTTTATAGGAGAATTTATCCTAATCATAAGGGCTCCACCCTCCTGGCCTAATCACTTCCCAAGTAACCCACCTCCTGATCACCTTGAGAGTCAATGTTTCAACATATGAGTTGTCAGTGCATAGAAACATTCAAGCTGAAGCAGTACTAAAGGTCACTGGTTTCATAGCAATTTGGGAGGGCAATCCACTATCGAGTGGAATTATCCAAGTCCATCCTTTGGTATCCATTCAATTATCTAATTGCATTTTCCCCTACTTCTTGCAGACCCCATGAGATGGGGTAAAGGTCAGACAAATATTTGTGCAATAGAGAGATGATCTTATTAATTTAAAATTTTTGACATATTCATATGTTTATGGCTTCCAGCTATGAAATTAGATTTGATTTCTTTAAAAAATGCTACACATCCTTGGAATTTTACATTATGATACATATTCTAAATTCAAGTTGTATTTCTTTCAGAGGTAAGATACCTATCATTCCTGGCCTAGAGTTCCTTTTTAACTTATCTTTGTACTAAAAAATAAGTTAAAATTAACAAATTTTTATTCATGAAGAATTGGAGGCAGGATCCAGTACACCACCTTAGACTATAACCAGGGACAGATAATTGGTGCTTGTACTTGGCCTTTATCTAACTCTGAGAATCTCAGGAGTAACAGGTGAATGAAACAGGCATGTGTGTGGCCGGCCTGGCTATGCTGCCTGAAGAAGTTAGAATCTGTTCTCCCTGTGCCTCCCTGTGCCTCCCTGTGATCCCTTTGATGGGATCACATCAAAGCACAGAAGGAGAATTTACTTTCACTAAACCCAGCTCCTTTTCCTTATCCCTTCAAGAAACATTCACTTAAACCATTTCTAAATAAGTTTATGAAAACAAGGTGAGAGGGCAGAGCCAATTTATACTACGACATAGTGCCAATATTTGCCTAGAAATATTTGATCATGACAATCATGTGTAGTGCAGTACTGGGACTGACTGTTGAAATCCTTCTGTCTTTGCTTCCAGCTTCAGCTCCACTCAGAGCCCTGCTTCTATTTGAAAGAGATTGGAAAATGAAGGAGGATATAATATTGAAATATTTATTCCATAAATGCAGAGAAAAGGCATCTGTCTAAGAAACAGTGGCTATGTGCAGCATATTTTTCAGTGGTTAACCTGAGATCCAAATGATTTCTTATCGCTCTTCTCCATCGTAGCTTTGCAGATGCCACAGTATTATGAGCTTAAGTTGGATCTTGGTTTTTGGCTTACTCAGTTTCTCTTCTTTTCCTAGTCAGCATTAGGAAGCTTGAATATGAGTACCTATGACTGTGTTACCAAAACCCACTGAAGACGCCTTTACAACACCCAGTGATTATATTTGCTCTACTCTGTCATTTCCTGTCAAGCTCTATATTAATCCTACTAACAAACTGTCCTCCAAGCAATTTGTTACCCCCTTTCAGGGGAAAGATCTAATCTTTCTCCTCCATTGGCCTGGCCCATGAATAATTAAAAATAAAAAAAGCTGTTTACAGTGTGCCTTCAGCTGATCCTTCCAGCCACATTCAATAAGACACACTGTAAAGCGGTAATTAAAGAAAAAGGACTAGAACATGTTACTGTTGATGGCTTGGTGGCTGAAATCACTCCAAAAGGCAGAGCCCTGGTACCTGACAGTGTAAAGAAGGAACTCCTACAATGAATAAGAACATTCCTTGCTCAGCATGCCAGCATTTAAGGTTGAATTAGATTGTTTTGTTCTGTGGTTTTATTTCTGAAAGTAAAACTTGCCATAAATTAGAAATCAGTTTCCCAAAATAAAATCCTTTTTTGTATGATGGTACAAAATAAATCAATAAATAAATAAATAAATAAATAAATAAATAAATATAAAAAAGCTGTAGAATGTTTATATTGCATCAGGTTAAGTTTAAAAATGGAGGTTTCATTCAATATTGGCTCAACCTGAGATTATTCTATCTTTGAATATTTGTGAATCTAAAACCCTTTGGTCTGAATGTCCTGAACCAAAATCTTCAGCCAAATGATGCATACAAACATCAGTTTCAAAGCCTTGTCACTAGATAATTACTCATGTTTTGCTATTTGATAGCTCCCTGGGTTCTCCCAGCTTATACATAGTTGGGCTTTTCTACTCAGCCAGCATAGGGATATTTCCTTTAGGGAAGGTAGCGTCTCACAGGCTGAGCTTGTAGAGCACTGTCAGCCTTTACCACGCATTGCACTTCCTCTCATATTTTCCATTGGACAGCAGCCACCACCGTTCCCCAATACCAGGTAGCCCTTTCCGGAAGTAGACTCAGCACTCCATAGTACTGTATCTCAGGACTAGAAAGAATAATTTTTCTTAGGTTTCCCTCACTATATATGTAAACCTTTTTTGCTCAGAAGATAATTATCCTTCATAAAGGGAAGTTATAAATATAATTTCTAATAAAATCTCCTCAGAAATAAACCAAGGTTTTATAGAAAGATGCATCCAAGCGTGTGAATTCTTTGACATGTCTCATTTTTTGACACTCTCATCAGATGATTCTCAGAGCATTATATGACCTCAATGATTAGTTTTGTATTTTAATATTCATTCTTTTCCATTTTATAATGAATATATGCATGTATTATAATTTGCCTAAGCAGAGCTAGGATCTAGGATAATGCTCACAGCATGTCATTTCACAATCAGAACATGCTGGTTGTAGAATAAATTCTGTAATCACCTTTCTTATGATATAACTATAACTGATCAGAATCCAAACTAAATTTTTCACTCTCATTCAGAAAAGTATGTGCATGTGACTAAGTTCTACAAGCAGAAGAGTTGTATGGGAATTGTTGGAAGTTTCCTTAGAAACAAAGATATCCTCTTTGCATTCTACGTTTTCTGCTACTGAAGAGAATATAGATATTATGACTGGAGCTCATGCTGCCATCTTGGCTCATGAGGGAGCTTGAGGATGAAAGGCATGAGGTTTAATATGGACTTTTGTAGCTGTAATGAAGAGAATTTTAAAATGCAGTGGTTTAGCATGGACAATGTATCCAAAAGTGTATCTTGACTAAGTGTAATTGTTTTATATGTTTTTGCCTTATTGTTCTGGTTATTAATCTGTATGTGTGATTTTAACTTTATAAGGACTTTTAAGATAAATAAATGAATGTGATGCTGGCAAAAAAAAAAGGGGGAAAAAGTTCAAAAACATTAAAAATAAAAGGGGGCTGGAGAGGAAAGGGAAAAAAGAACTAAGTATTGTGTACGTGTACCAATTCCCTACAATAAATGTAATCATTATTTACTGCAAATGTGTCCTAGTAAAAATTTAAAAATAAAATGCAATGGTTTTAAGTTATGTTACTTTATTTCTCTTTCATTTATCAATCCTCAGGTAAATGATCAAGGACATGAAACACGTTGTTCTGTTTGGGTGTGTTGAGACTCAGGTTCTGTCCACCCTTTTCCATTACTCTGAAGCCCTTGCTGGTTAGTGCCACTGAGGTCACCAGGAGCTTGGCAGAAGTTTAATGTAGAAGGGAGGACTGCATCCCAGACTTACTGAATCAAAGTTGCATTTAGTAATATCTCATTTATAAAAGGTAAAAATCATTTCTCTATAGCACTGTTGTCATCAGTGTGGTCAAAAGTACATAAAGTCCAAAAACATGATTCTTTAAAAATAGAAAAAAGGAAGGCTTTTTTTTTTCCTATAAAAGAACAATTGTGTAAGATAACACCATATTAGAGAAAATGTGAAGTTCGGCTACTAGTGAGCAGGTCTTAGGTTGTGTATCACCCTTGTAAACAGAATAATGGAGGTTATATAGCTCAGCCATAGAGTTGTCAATAGAGAGGAAGGCATTATTATTATCATTTTATAACAAATGTATGCACCAGGGTATGGGGCCTGTCCATAAATACGGACTCTAAAGATCTAAAGGTGGAAAAGAACTAAGTTAAAAAAATAGGCTACAAAATAAAAAAATAAAATTAACTTTTATATTTCCTCTCAAGAAACCTGCTAGCCTTGAATGTGCCTTCATATAAAATGATCAAAGGAGGAAGAGATGGAAGAAAGACTATGAAATATATGCTACTAGTTTGTCTAAACCAGAAAAAGATCAGTCCTTTTCTTTTGTTTTAACTTGAATTCAGGTTCTACCTCATGTATTATACCATTCTCAAAAATACAGCTGTCAAAAAATATTTAAAGTATGTATTTTACAAACACATATTTTCATATATGTATGTGTTTTTATGTATCTACATCTGTATATCTTGAGGATGCTGAGAATTGCAATGTTTACTTAATAAAAATCTCCATGAATTTTTCCTCATCTGAAAGATTGCTTCAAGACATTTGTTATTTTTCTCTACAATTTCTCTAAGAATTTTCTCCAAGCCCTGTGCTATTTCTATTTATATCTCCCTGTCATCTCCTTTCCTCCCTTTTACTTGTAAAACTATTTTGTCTTCTCAAAGACTTTTCTTTGTCTTACATTTTATTTATTTTGGCAGCTCCAAAGAAGGAGAGAATGAAGGAGACAAGTAGGACTTTTGTGTTTAGAAATGGGTCTATGTGATAGTAGTATAAGGGAATGTCAGGAAGTCAGGTAAGGACAAAGTCATAATTAAAACACTGACTCCCATTTTTGGCCTCTACTCAAAGTATAAATAAATGGCTTCCGGTTTCCCATGTTCAGTATAAATGTAATGTTCTCATGGGGTTGATTTTAAATTAAATTTAACTAAACCATGAGGCATCTTAGCATAAGCAATCCTAATGGTAAACAAATGAGCTAAGTAATGTTTTTTAAGTTTTTTCTAGTTTCTTACAAAGCTTCTAGTTCATCCTCAACTGCTTCTATACCATTTAGTCTGTGTTGACCTCTTTCTTTCTTTAAGACATGGTCGGTTGTGGGGTTTTTTGCTTTGTTTTGTTTTATTCTTTTATGAAGTAAGGTGCATATTTCCCAATTTCTTCTCTCTCTCTCTCTCTCTCTCTAATAGTCCTTTTTCAAATATATATAAACACATATATACACATGCATATATGTTTCAGGATTTTTGTCTATCTAAAAATTTTAGAATTTTTTTTCTTTTTTTTCTTTGGTGGTACCAGCAGTTTTTAACTCAGGACCTTGTGCTAGCCAGGCAGGCACGGTGCCACTGAGCCACATGCCTGGCCCCAGAATGTTTTAATTCCAATTGATTAGGTGTGACTGGAATAGTAGGTTTGTATCTTATATTTTATTTCCCCTCAAAATTTGATATTGCTTCATTTATTTCTGATATCTAAGATTGCTTATAAAATTCTTAAATTGTGTTATTTTTGTGATTTTTAAAATTTTTTGAGCAAAATTTGAAATTGCTAATAGCGTTTTCAGAATGTAAAGAAATACTAAACAGTAATTTTATAGTTTTAAGCCGTTTCCTTTTCATAAAATTTCTACACATATTGTATCTGTCAGAGTTAAAGATAATGAAAAACCTCGAATATGTTAATTCTAAAATTTTTAGAAGAACACATTCTTTATTTTTTAAAAATGCATAGCTGTAAGGCATTCTGTGAGGCTTGTTTCAAAAGAAAGGAACTGTTTTCCCTCTAATCTCAGACCCTGCAGCAGTAAAGATTTTCTCCTGAGGTGTGCTAAGAACCCCTCCTAGCTCCAGCTTTACAACCTTCTCCCTAGTAATGTCTTGAACATCACTGTTTCTCCCTTCTTTGCACCAAAGCGTATAACTGCTCCACCATGATCTCCAATAACCAACCGCCTTCTGTGTAGCTCTAGACTTTGAGACTGGAGGTAGCTTCCTAGTCTTCTGAGCGGTCACTCTCACCTGCAAACAATCTGCACAGTTTAAAACCAGATCCATGACCTCTGCAAGGAAAAGCCTGGAAAGCAGGGCCAGATCGAGAGGAACAGAGGACTCCAACCCCTAAGCCTAGGGCCTGGACAGACGGATTAACCCAGGAGCCAGCCCAGCTGCCAATCACTTGCATGGCCTACACCAGCAGGTGTCAGGGGAGTCACATCCTTGAAATGTAAAATGAAAAGCTTCATTAGATTTAAAAAACACTCAAATGAGGCCTGAAGCTTAGAAATGATTTAATATACTATGCAGTTCGATGTTTAGTCATTCATTGTTGATTAAAGGACATCAGTTTCTGAGCTGCAGATTACTAGCATTTAATAGTTAAATAGATTCCCTGGTACAGCACTTTATGCTCAACTCTGGCTGACTTTGGAATATAACTTAATTTGTTTTCTGGAAGAAAACAATTTTAGAGTATTCATTGAAAAAATGGATTGCCTTCTTTTTAGGTAACAAAACAGGTGATCATGGTGAGTTGGGGAATTCCTTTATTTATGAGGAACTGTTAAATTGGCTCTTTGTCCCTCACATCTTCTTGTGAGTCAACTCTCTCTCTGTCTTCCCTCTAGATATAAATAAAATATCTATTAGTGTGAAATGACACTGTCCCTTCTTCATTTTTGTTTTGCTGTCCCAAAGGTTTAGGAGGGGTTTTATAATGTCTTCAAAAATTTTTAGTACGGATGAATGACTTCCTTTGGGCCAATCTCAATGGATATAGGTCCTGACCCTTTTTATCACATTTCCAAACTAAAGTTTGACGAAATCTGGCCCCTTTCCTCTTTTGTGGGCCCTCTGCTGCCATCAACCCCTACTTACACATTGCTCCTTCATTCACTATAGAGATTATGCATCGCTTAATCACAAACATGTACTGAGATATGTGTGATTAACAATTTTCATCATGTAGATACAGATTTTACTTATTAAATACACACACCTAAGTTATATAACCCATTAAACATTTAGCCTTTATAATCCATAACTTATTTTTAAACTAAGCATGAACACACCCATTAGCCAAGACCTACCCAGGTCAGGCTCATTAATATCACTGCCATCTCCTCCATACCTAGTCACACTGGGAAGTCTTTAGAAGCTATACCACTTGGATATTAGGAGAACAAAACTCAGCATAATACAAAATATTAATGATGTATTGAAAATATTAATGCATGCATTCAGCATATCATAAAAGTAAAACAAACAAAGATCAGAAAAGGGAGCAATACAAATTAAATAGGTTTAATTCAGGAAGGAATTTGACCAAATTAAAAATTTAAAATAAGAGTGTTATAACATTACTAAATATTAAACAGTAATATGGGAAAATTTTCTATATAAAACATAAATGTATTTGTATGATTAGAATTTATACATATATATATAATTTTATAATAAACCATTACGTAGATAAACAAAACAATGGCAAAATGAAACACCCAGAACCTGGGGAATTATCATGCTGGAATCTTCTTATTTCCTTATACTAGTATGTAAAGCCTTCTTTTTCTCTAGTTGTTTATGAATTAGCAAGAAAAGACCATTATTTTAAGGCTTTCACCATCTCAGAAGTTATAATAATCAAGTATCGTAGTAACAATGCCCACAAGTAGAAAGAAAATGGAAATTATCAACTAAATGGTCCTTTAGATAGCAATTATACAGTCACACAAATGACAACAGTGGACAACTGCATGAAATACCTTTACTGTGTATGCAAAGTCAGACGCAATCAAAGAACCAAAGAAAATCCAGAGAAATTCTTGAGTTTATTCAGTACTTTCATTACTCACATTAATATTGAATTATTTTCTTCTGGCTATTTTTCTCACACAGAGTAAATGAGTATGCTATTTTTATTAGCAAGCTAATTAATTATCCAGTATAAGGGAGAAAGTAGAAAAATATAAAGTATAAAAAGTAAAAGCATTTCCATGTTACAATTGGATTATAAACATTTTATCAAAATCATCAATCCATTTATCTATCTTTTTACTACCTATGTACCTATCTATAAAATAATTTCTACACCTGTCTTTGGATGTGGACTCAAATCAATTCAGGCAACACAGAGATGCTGTAAGTTAGTACTGATTTTCCACTGGGAGTAACCAGAAATCTTGGGGAAGGTGGTTGATGTTACGTTGGGAGCAGGGTTGTACAAATTAAAACTGGGACATCTAGTAGAGTAAAAAAGTAATGAACCATTGGAATATTAAGAGATCATGCAAAATATGTAGAACAGTAAAATTCTGAACATCTAAAGAAAAATGATTAAAATTAAAATACATTGAATCTATGAAAATTCCATAACAATCTTCTAAAGGGTGAATTAACATAAATATTTAACCTAAAATAGTGTAAAAGAAGACTAATATTGGAAAACTATTAATCTTTGAGTCTTATTTTGAGGTGCTATTGACAGACCTGCAGAGCATCTTGCACCCTTTTTTCAGAGGATGTGTGCATTCTTATTTATACACCTGACAGTAACACTGCACATAGGAAACTACAGTGTCCCCCGCTAGAAGAATAACAGCATTACTGATTGTGCAGTACTCTAGGCAACTCATAACAAAGAGTTACAGACCACTGAGTCCCGGGTCTCTGACAAGCACTGCAATAGGCTAAAGAACAGCACTATACAGAGTAGGAAGATAAACAGACAATAAACAAATAAATAATTAAGGAGAAGGCACTTTTAGATATTGTTGAGACTTAAATAGGAAGTAAAATTAGGATAACATCACTGAAGGCTAACAGTAAGAAGAAACATGCTATGAATAGCAAATGCTCAGTGGAGAGCTTCAGGAAGTTGACAGCAACTTGGCATGTGGCTGAGGAAGAGGAGGCTATGGAAAGTTCTGGGAAGTGTTGTCCCAGTAGAAGAATGAGCAAAAGTCAGAGCTCTGACGTGAAAGCCATCTGTGTTAGGAGACCAGGAAAAGAACTGGAAGATTGGAGTGTATTCAAAGTTTTAAGTTTTGTCTAAACATCTAAAGATAGAAAATATTTTATTTTATTTTATTTTATTTTATTTTATTTTATTTATTTATTTTTGGTACCGGGGATCGAACTCGGGTCCTTGCGCTTGTGCAGGAGGCGGCGAAATCACTGAGCTAAATCCCCAGCCCCAAAATATTTTAAAACTGTGTTACATTTAAAAATTCAAGCAGACTATCAGAATAAATGCAAGTTGTGGTCTTTATTTTACTAATGAATGATAGAAATTGACATTTGGAGATGAAAGAAATGACAATATTGCATGACTATTTTTTCTGTGGCATTCGCAGGGAGTCATTACAATGCCCATGGTCACTCTTCACTACACTTAAGGCAAGTAGCTGAAAGTAGCAGAAAATTTTATTTTTCTATATAGTAACTGGTGCATGTGAAAATACCAAACCTCCTCATTTAGATGGGACTTTTTATGTATTCACCAAAACTTCAAAACCTTATCAGATATTGTCTCTAGTATGGCAGAGGAAAGCAATAATGTCTCCATATTTTAGGTATTTCTCTTATATCAATAAAATTCAAATATATTGATTATTCAGATCATTGTCTTTAGGGAAACCTTAAACACTGCACATCAACAATTAGTACATCCACTGACCACTTGTTGAAGCTTTTCCAGGACTCTTCAATTTTACCACTGAAACTCCTCAAAATCAGGTGGCCAATTCAACATTTAAATGGCATTGTTTGTTGCTCTTCAGACCACTAAGGACTTATCAAAGCTCTTTCCTAGGGAAATACTCCAGATATTTCTGCTGAAGAGGGATTGGCTATAGAAGACGTTTTAGTATTAACTGGAACAAAAAGTTGCAATGATAATGTCCCCCAAAATTTAACAGTATTTGTGAATGAAGGCATAAAGGCTCTGTATATTTATTATTCTCTAAGAATTTTTACAAAATCATTCTGATGGAAGTTTTGTATCATAATTAGCTTAGCTATTTTCTTCTTGGTTTAAGTAACTATGAAAAACACCTATTTATTTAAGTTTTGAACATAGCAATCAAGTGAGATTTGTCTTTGCAGTGGTACAATGAAAACTCATGAATGGAAATGATTAAAAAGATTGAAAACTTTAAAGTTCAGGGTCATAACAGCTCTGCCACTATATATATAGAAGCCTGGGTGTTTTTATAGTAATCTTTAAATCAAGTTGAATGTTACTACTTGTAGAATAACTGTCAAGCAAGTTCACAAAAGACAAGAAGCCACAAACAATACAAAGTTTAGAAGCACTGTTAGGAGACATCAACTTTGAAATAGAAGTACATTTAAATATAATAGAAAACAAAGGCACAGTGAGAGAAATGTTAATTGTCAAATTAACAAAATATATTTGTAGAATATGTAGAGTTTAAAATTTGTGGTTTCTGAATATGCTCATTATATTTCAAATATTTAAAACATATTGAGTAAAAACTGATGATCAAATATTTAAAAGTAGTATAAAAAATCTATAATAGAGTGTAAAATTAAATAATTTAGCTTTCAACTTGAATAAGAATTCACTTACCTGGACATGCATTATTTTATATTAACAGAAATAATATATTTCTCTTTATTTTATTTTTTAATATAGTGAAGAATTTTAAGCAGAAAACCTTTCAGGCTGTTTAAATCACATGTCTTCATTAAATAATTGATTATTTTATAATCATAATTGCATGGTATTATTTCTTTAGGATACGATCAAATGAGTAAGATAGTTTTCTAAGTCCAAGTTCAAATATCACCCAAGTACTTCAATTTGTCTGCCTCCTAGTGCTACCATTTGGCTATCTCTTTTGTTTTTCTATTGTCCTGGATTCCACCTGCTCTGGCAACCTCCAGGACTTATATCTGAAATTATTATTTCCTATTTCTTATATGTCATTTCTTGTGTGATCAGCAATTTTCCCCCTTCCATCTTCACCATCTAATTTCCAATTAAAATTCAGATTCTTTACAATGCCTGATTCATAAGATAAATATTGAAACAATGAATATATACTTAATGAAGAAATAAATAAGATACAAAATAGTCCCAAACTTTAAACATATACTTAATTAGTAGATTTAGGTTATGGAAAAATGAAACCATCCCTCCAACTAATAATTATGTTTTCCTTTTGAAATGTTCACTTAGTACTACATTGTTGAGTATATTTGGTCAAGATCTTTGACCTATTTTTTGTTAGCTGGCATTAAAGGAAAATTAATAACATCTATTAATCCCCTGGATAATCCTTCCTTTGTTTTGGAATCTTGTTCAATGGCATTCTATTAAAAAAGGAAAAAGGATTTTGTTATCCTGAAATCACAAAGAAACTTTAATTGGATTTCAACTTAAGCCCAAAATTGTCCCTAGTTTTACTCTGGTTTCTCTTCAGATTGCATAAATCTTTTGCCTTTTACCAAAATTGTCCCTAGAAAATCTAACTAAATAGAACTATAACACCTCATATTTCCTAGCATATCAGCTTCAGTAGGTTACAGCAACAATTTTTTCACCTGTCCTCAGCCATTCAGTAACAATCATGGCTCTATGCACAGCAGCATTTCTAGAGACCACTGGGCTAAACATGGTACAGGTGAAACTTAAGTTGCTGTGTAAAAGTGCACATGAAGAGAAAATAAAGAGAAGATGAAAACTTTTAGCTAGTTTGTCTTTCTTCTTGGTGATTAAAATTTTTATGATGGGGCTAGGGCTTTAGCTCAGTGGTGTAGGCGCCTGCCTGGCAAACTCAAGGTCCCAAGTTCGATTCCTGGTACCAAAAAAAAAACGTTATGTTATTGTACAAAAAAATCATTTTCTGGCCTGGAGAAGGACATTCTGAATTTGGAAAAACTCTATTCTTTCAATTTAATTGTTTTGATTAATTTGAGGTGAGTGCACTTCAGTATATAAAATGCAACAATAATTACTGTGTGCCGAGAAACGGCAAGGCTGTCAAAGTGCCCCTTCACTTTTCATCTCTCTATGGTCTGAAAAAAGTTTCAGGCTATTTTAATCTCCCAAAAAAGAGTCAGTGGCAGGCAACAGTTATAAACTTTATTAATGAATAGTCTATATACAGCAGTCATCGTAGTTTAAAAAATATCCTCAAGACTGTAACAGCAAAAAAAAAAAAAGAACCTGTTTGAAAACTCTAAAGATCTGAATTCTACTTCCCTTTGTTAAAATGTATCAGAAGACTACATGCTTAGTTCTACTTGAAAATGATGGATTTGTGAATAAATAATCATTAAAATCTGACATTTGAAATGCAAACTCTGTATTAGTGTGAAAATTAAGAAGTATAACTACTTTTCATAGTACTATGGTATTTATTTACATCTTGGATCTGTCATTTATATGTGAACAATTTACCTAAATTTCAGATGAGAAAATCCTATTATTCATCCTTTCATCCTATTATTGTTTATATAAAATGACAAAATGCCTACAGAGCATTTAATTATACACATTGCAATGGTTATTACTGATAATTATACTACTAATATTTGCAAGAAGCTCTGGTAATAAGATGGAAACTATTGTGTAATGGAACAGCAAAAATACTGAGCTAAGTTTTTTTGCCTTCAAAGTACGAGCAATGTAAAGTAGCCTACATTATCTGTTTGATATTTTTCTTTTTCTCTAGGGAATAAAATCAACTGATAAAATGAAATCATAAAGCAGAAAAAAAGATAATATGATTTTATTTACTATGTTGAGAATGATTTTTTGCAAGAAGTTGTACACTTACTTTTAAATATTTTGACTTTTAAGTAAAATATAAATACTTCAAAAATTTCAAAAACAATTAAAACATTATTCTACTTCTCTATTCCATTATATAAAATAAAATCAAGTTAGAAATCATTATACAAGGTTTAAAGCATAAGTGTTAATTATAAACCTGGCCAATGGGAAATTAAGATGTACTTATTAAGTAGTTCCATTAAGATAAATTATCCTAATATGGATATGCTCTTAAATTAGCTCCAAATTTACATAATAAGTAATAATTACAAATATTAAAGGTCTTCTCTAATTTTTCATTAGCAGTATCTCCTTTGCATATAGTCACTGAGGTTAGAAGGGCATATTCAAAATATAATAATCATACAAATTTTCTCCCTGGCAAGCTAATCTCCTCTAATAAAGTACCAAGGTACAGACACAAATCTGCATTTAGGACAGATGATTACTGCTTATGTGCTTTTATTTTAACTTAAACTTTTTTCTAAAGGGTTTAGAGAATGCCTAAGGACCGAATCCAGCATCATAATTAAATTCAATCCAACAAACCATACAAAGCCTACATTTCCATCATAAAGTAAAACCCCAGGAAATAATTCTGGGCTGTATGTTCAAATTTTGTTAGTGTAATTAAAGAAATCCAGACTAACAAAGGGCTAATCAGCTTGCATTGAATTCTAACAAGAAAGAGTAAATATAAAGGGCATATAGACTCCATGTGCCTTCTTCATACTCATAAATGAATGCTGTTTATAAAAAGGAAAAGAAGGAAGAGAAAGAAAGAGACAGAATGGGAAAGGAAAGAGAGAAAACATTACTCCTGTTCATTTGTAGTCAAGAGTCTAGAAAAGTAAAGAACAGATGTGGCAGCTTCTTTTTTTATGATAGCTCTAAGGACTAAGTTAAAAATTATCTTTTAATTTAATCTAAGGTCAAAAATGAGAAGGAGGTTAGACATCAATACGGTTCAAAAATTATACTAGGGCTGTGGGGGACATGTAACTTGGACTTAGATCCTGTGACAGCTATTTTTCAGAAAGCGATTCTTGTAATTGCATCTGTCTGATTTTAATTTTTCAAGCAAAATGGTTTGCCATAGCAAAAGAAAAGAAAAACAAAGAACACAGGAGCAAAGGAATAAGGAAGTGATGACATTCTAGAAAGCTCCAGTAGGCTGTGCAGAGCAATAATAGCCCTTCCTCAACAACTCTGACAAATAGAATAAAAGGATGGAATGCCACATTGGTTTCCAAGTAATTTTCCTTAAGTAGTAGCTATAAGAATTTGAAAAATTATGCACATTGTTGCACAATTTAGGCTGCCATCTAAATATTTAAACTATGAGTTAAATAGTTGTAAGACGTTAAATATTATAAATATTAAACTCATAGTTTAAATTTATATTTAAATTTACATTTAGATTTATTTGTTTACATTAGTGTTTTACCTATAAAATGTATACTAATGCCATGGCTATGTTTGATAATAATCATCCATTCAAAAATGTTAACAAATATTTATTTAATTAGCATTAATTTTATGATGTCTAAATTTTCATTTATAACTTTTATTACGGTTCCACATATGCAATAGAATTTTATCCTAACATCTTTCATTAATCTCCCATAAAATCTTCCTAAAATGAACAATTCTTTTTTGTACATACTCTACAACACATTTGAAATTCAATTTTTATTCCTCTAATTAGATATTTCTAAATTTTAAGAGAAGTTATCCAAATTAAGGTTTTACTTTTTTTTGTGTGTGCCGGGGATCGTATTCTGGTTCTTGCGCTTGCGCAGCAGGTGGCGAAACACAGCTAAATCCCCAGCCCCAGATTGGGTTTTGATTTCAGTTACTAGTGCCATAGGATTAGTAAAATTCACAACACAAAATGTTATAAATTTTGCTAATGGATTATTATTAAAATAATTATCTTAACAAAAGTTAAATCAAAATACTCATTGCTAGAATGAACCAAGTACATACTAAAACTTATAGTCATATATATATTTAGAAGTGTGTACTGGGAAATAATTGTGTAAATGAGAACTAAAGGTATTTTAAATAATATTTTACTCAATGATTTAAATTTTTTGGAATTATAGGCTAGAAATCACAAGTTTTTTATTGATTTGTTATTTAACAATTTGATTTGTAACTCCTTTCAGTTTTGTTCAAGTATACAAATGCAAAATTTTTCCAATTATTAGTCATTCACATTTTAATTTTTTTGAAGGCATCAAAATAATCACTTAATTTCATGTAAAAATCTTCAATTTAAACTGGAATACTTAAATAGTTTGGGAAAATCATCTTATTTTAAAGCTCAACACGTATTTTCCAGTTTAATATTTTTCATTAAAAAGAATAAATTTATCATATGTTTTAAATACATTTCCAGGAAAACTTTGGAGCTACAAGTCTAGTTTAATGAATATACAAAATATCCACCATATGAAACAATTGGCAAACTCAGGTATTACAGACGTGTCATTGTTTAATCAATAAGCCAAATTAGATCAGCTATCACAAAGAGATTGAAATAATTTTTCAAATTAGATTTTGTATTAATGCCAATTCCAATCACCATGATCTCTCTCCTAGTTCTCAGAATTGTCCTTTCTCTCAAAGATGGAAAATGGGTCTTGCTAACATTAAAAATATATAAATTTGAAATTATTCCTTTATTAGGCACCTTAGGGTTGTTAACTCTAAGCACACTACAGCATAAGAAGACAAGATAGCTGAGAAGTAAATACCTCTTTTGTAAAGTAAGAGATGAGCAACTAGAAAGGTGAGGAGAGAAGAAACTGATAGAAAGGACTTCATTTGTACCCTTTGGGAAACCTTTTATACTTCCCAGAAGTAGATACATTCCAAGGTTAAAGCCAATAAGATTAAAAAGTGGGTTAGCTTGTATCTTACAGTGAAAATCTCAAGATGCAAGAAGTGCTGGAAAATGGAAAGAGGCAGGGATTTCAGGTATAGAGGGGAGTTAAAAGAACTGGAACTATGTAGAGAGAGGCAAGATTGCCCTGTGAAGAAGGAAGAGATCTTTCTTGGGGGTACATGTTACTGGCTTATAGTATACTCTATCTTGAAGTCCCCAAATTCTGGAGAGCAAGGCCCACAGTAACACATAGTTGACTGGACTGAATTAGATGATACTCACATTTCAACTATAAATTATACCACGCTTTTCAGGAGCACAACACAGATATAAAGAAATGTTAGTCTTCTATATAATTATGATGTTCTTTTCACATAAAAATAGTCAAAAAATCCTGCTTAGTATTTACTGAAAGAGTATGAATAATACTTTCAAAATTACTATTGCATACACAGATAATTTTTGTTCATGCTACAGTATTTTTGAAAGAATTCATCTTTTATGGTTTTTGTTTAAAATCCAAATAAAGATTCAAGCCAAATAAGCATATGCTCTTTTAGAAGTGGCCCTTGACTCAAAGTTAAAATGCATTAAATGACTTTTTGACCTAAAGATATTCCTGTGAGTTGTCCAGGAATATAAATCAGTATCTGTTTTGGATAATAGTCTGAGAACTATGAATAGATAACTGAGATTTTCAAAATAGAATTTGATTAAAATGATAAAAAGATTAAAATGTGAAATACCTCAAATGCATTGCTAAGTCAATAGTTTTTTAGGGTATTGAGTTGTTCTATATTAACGATTTAGAACATAAGAATTCTTTGAAAAAGTGGAATTAATTTTATGTGACTAAATAGACTAGTAATATAATCTGTCCTCCTGACATAGGATAAAAGCATGTGTCCCAGGGTGAAAAAGAAACCAGACTTTAGCTTATTGGTACCTTTAATGTTGGTGTTTTCTCACAAGTAACACATTCACTATTTCAGACACTTTATCACAGCATTCCAACATCCAAAAGAAATTTGGCTTTTACATTTAAAGAAAAATATTTGGTCATATTTGGTATGACCAAATTCAGGGGAATTCTGAATGCAAGAATAATATTTTAGCAATTTTAGTAATAATAAATTGTCAAATTTTTTCATTTAGAAAAACCAATTATTGACTTAGGATTGATTTTATAGGTGATAATTTTAAAGTCATAATTTCATGTTTTCTTAAAATATTGCCAATAGATTTTAAATTTTATATAAAAATAAAAATTTTTGAAGAAAATAAGTCATTGGAGTATAACGATCCTTCACATCTTCAGTCTTTATTAAATATGATTTAAGAATTAAATTTTCCCATAGTAAAACTTTTAATATATTCTTTGAAATCTACAAAAAGATATAAAAGGATTGCTTTAGTTTTTAAATTAAATGACTTCATAGTAATAAAAATCTCATATAAAATCTTCCAAACTTTAATAAATATATAAAAAGTAATAGCAAAGCAAAATTATAAGTTTTATTTGGACATCCAGTGCATAGTAGCAATTTTTGTATTTATTTTCATTAATTAGGTGTAGCCTATGAAATAATCTAACAAAAAATGATTAATCAGAAACTGAAGTTGGTGTGTCAATTATGATCTATTGAAACATTTTGCATCTCAGCATAAGCTTTTTATATTATCTTCAGCTTGCAAAGCTAATGTTAATTACTGTATGGATTAATAGCTGTCAAGTGTGTCCTACTTTCAGTATAAATGAATATAAAGTAGCTTCATATTTTGGCAATTAATATAGCACATCATTTTTGAAATTATTTTAACTCTTCTATGTACATATCCTTATAGAATTCAGAGTAGCATTTATATATTTCTCTGAAAAAGAAAATCGTTCTCAATTCCAAAGCTAGAAGAAATAACCTTGGTTCTGTTTTTTTCTGTCTGTAATTGAGCTTTCTGATAGAGCAGACTATGGGGATCTGGCCACCTATGAGCACACACTGTGCAGAATGAACCAGCCCTAAGGCAATGACCCTGAGCTGCCACATTAAAAACATTTATGTTATTTTCCCTTAGTACACTGTTTTGCTCATTAAAAATGAATAGACACTAAAACATTTTCTTTTTTCCACTAGTTCTTCAAGGTTTAAAAACTAAGCTCACTTCACTGAAGACAAAATCAAATACACCTGAAATTTTTAAAAATAGGGAAAGTCTTATGAGTAAATGTTAAGCATCTCTCTCTCTCTCACTCTGTTTTTCTTAATACATTAAAAACAACTCACAGATCATCCAGTACCAAGTTTATGTATTCTAGAAATTAAGTAGCCTTATAGTTTCCTATAGACAAGGGTCCCCATTTGATACTATTAGTGGTTGGAAACAGTTCTAAAGTTCATTTTCCTAATTCCAGTGCCTCTTAAATCTCATAGTACACTGCCAGAGCAATGTTTCCTAATTATTTTTTAAAATATTGGTATGTCATACAATGCTCCCCTATTCTCCTTTTTGCCAGTATTTTAGTAAACAAATATATAAAACCAAAATAAAAGAAAAGATATTAACTGCAAACAATGGAAGGTTACCATCAATTATGGTTATATTGTTCCTTCTACATCAAATCCAAGAGACCTAGGCTTGGAAAGACAGTGCTTATTCAATTTCGGCTCTGTGAAGGCTTACATTACTCCTAGTATTTAATACTAGCCATTTCTGGTCAACTTCAGAAAATAATGAAAACCCCTGGCTGGGTTATGTTTCTAGCCAGTGACCACAAGAATCAGAGAATAACATTATAAACTGAATTTCTGGATACAATAACTCAAATTATTAGAGTTAATTTTTGGTCCCATATTGGATTCCTAGGGCTGCCATAAAACATTACCACAAATCAGTTTTTTACTCTAACAGTTGTGGAGCCTAGAGTCTGAAATCAAGTTGTTAGCAGTACTGTGTTCTAGCAGAAGCCATTCAGGGAATAGCCTTCCTTTTTCTGACATATGGTGGGTAACTCTAGGCATTCCTCAGCTTGCAGGTGCAACACTTCAGTTTCTGTCTCCATCTTCATATGCTGTTCTCCCTGCTTCTATGTTCAAATTGCACTCTAAAAATATCAGTTGTATTGGCCAGTTTTCCCATGACTGGGACAAAATACCTGGCACTGACAATTTAAAGAAGGAGTTTATTTTGGCTCATGGTTTCAGAGGTTTCAGTCCATGGTGAACTAGCTTTAAGACAGAAAAATAATGGAGAAGGGCTTTGGAGGAAGGAAACTGTTCAGCTAATGGTATTCAGGAAAAAGAGAGTAGGGAAAGAGCCAGACAGGAGGGGGACAACGACCAGATATAGTGCCCCAAGCTTGTACCCCTACGTCCCACTCAGACACACTCAGATTACTTTCCTTGTCTCCTAAGTGCCTCTCAAGCCAATTAAGTCTAGATCAATATTAACCATCATATCAACCATATTACATTAGACCTCCCTCCCCTCAAAGATCTCTTACTAATTGCATTTATAAAGACCAAAAAAGTCAAATGTACTGATATTTGAATTCAGACTTCAATATGCTGTAACCTGTTCTGAGGGGACAAAATGAAAATCTTAACAGATCTTGTTTTTGGAATAAAAACTTAATGGAAACATCCTCTACAGTCTTTGGATATAAATCATTCTGGATAAAGAGTTATAAAATGTAATTACTGAACTTCTGCATTGAGTAATTGTCATGTAAGTTCTAGCTATGCTTTTCATTTTGTACCATAGTCATATATGTTCATCATGTTTTCACAGGAGTCTCCAGAAACTTACCTTTATATATAGTCAAAACTACTATATATTATATATAGTATACATAGTATATTATATAATACTGTATATATAGTATAGTACATATATGGTATAGTATATATAGTATATATTATAAATATATATTTGAATACCATAATTTAAAAAGGATAATGACAAATCCTGTTCAACAAAAAAGAAAGGAAGAAAGAAAGAAGGAAAAAAAGAAAGAAAGAATGAACAAACAAACGAACGAAAGAAAGAAAGAAAGAGAAAGAAAGAAAGAGAAAAGATAATGAGGTCTCTAGGAGAAATTGCTTCTGGAAGAATAACTAATGAAATCAAGGATTTAAAGAAAACTTATTTGGAAATGATCTTTGGGTAGATTGTTTTTTGTGTGATTTGAAAAGAGATTAGAGTGGCTTTGGTCATCTTTAAGAGTCAAAAATAGCACACTAGGTCAATGGTGTAAGGAGTCAAATTTAAGTCATGTGTAAAGAATGGTGCACTTGATAAAAAATGAAATGTGTGACAGTAATCTTCTTTGGAGAGAGTTCAGAGGTTGGTAATTCCTTCTATTAGGTTCAAAAACATTTAATAATCACAGGCTATGTTAGAGAGTAGGACCATAACCAACACTAAACCTAAAAATGAGAAGTTTGGTGACTAAGTGATTGGACTGGGCTGAACCTGGTCCCTTGAAGAGTCCTATTAATATCTAGAATTATATCCTTGGCATGTTTCCAGGTCTTCAATGACAAGTATAACATTTTTTAAATTAAATAAATATAGGATGAGTTTAAATATTAAATACAAAATACAGAGTACAGTACAGAGAACTATTGATCCATTTGGTTTCTGTTGAAGAACAAGAACAAAGATGCTTATGTTTTTTCCAATATATCTTCAGCCACACTGAAAGTAGTGATCAGGATCACCTATTTAAAACTATAAAATAAAGTGTACTCTGTTTCTCCATGGAACCAAAAGGGGAAAATGCATACTAACACATTGGATAAAAGGAAATGGAGTAATTATTTCTAACTTAATTACTAGAAATTCTTGTACGGTTTTTGTTGCCATCAATTTAGCTCTGAGAAGCAAATATGTAAATAGAATGCAAATCATAATAATCAGCAGGCTAAATTGTTTGTAATAAATTTAGATATTTTACATTTCCTCTTGGCTCATCATAAATAATTAGAGAATGTAAACGACCTCATTGGAATTAATGCAAGTTCTCCGCTGCCATTAGTGTTTTCAAGTATTACTCCACACTTTTACAAACTGAAATCATCAGGCATTAAAATGGAATCCTAGTGCTCTCTTAAGATCTAATTATCCACTGTAGCATATTAACACTTTCAAGTATCAGATTCGTAATTAAAGGTAGAGAAAACTACCTATGGTTTCCACAACCACCTGCCAATCTGGGCTTATTTGAAGAATACGAATAAATAGAGACTTTATTTCATTTGAAATTTGATGAAAACATAGCTCAATATGATTAACTTCTACCTACAGTGATCAAGAGAAAAGTAAGAAGACATTAATGAGTACCTGAAATAAATCTGATGTCATCACTACAAAAATGCTGATATTTAAAAGATAGTAGGAGAATATTACAATGTCGTGCTCATAATTCGGCAACTTATATTTAAAAGACACATCCTTTAGAAGACAAAAACTATAAACTATTACTCAAAAAAATCATATTGAATACTGAACAATTATGTGCCTACTGAGAAAATTTTATTCAACATTTAAAACTTTCATTAAAGAAAACCCTAAATTCAGAGAACTTTAATGGCAAGTTCAACTGATAATATCAAAAAATAACAATTCTCTAGTAAGTGTAAAAGAATATAGAAAAATAGTGATCTTCCAAGTAATGTTGAGGTCTGTATCATTTTCGTAACAATGGTGGACAAAATATAATAAGAAAAGAAAATTCCTAGTTTCTTCTCTCATTAATAAAAATCCAAAATTGTTCAAATTTTATTCAGCAATAGATGAAAAACATAATACATCCAAAAATAATAGGATTTATCCAAAAAATAGAAGTCTGGGTCAAAATTCAAAAATTCTTTACTATAACTCAATGCACCAAATAACCCAAAGAGAGAAAGACAGGTTTACAATGTCATTATATACCAAAAAATTTACCAAATTTAACAACTACTCATTTTAAAATAACTCAGCAAGTAAGAATGGATGAAAAATACCTCAGACTTATTGGAGCCTATTGAGAAACAATAATTAACACTCTACTTCATGGTGTATGAATGAATGTTTTCCCCATAGGATTATCACCAAAGCAAAGATGTTTACTGTAGACATGCTTGTGAAACACATGACTGGAATATCTATCTGGTGCAATAATTGATGGGAAAAAACCATTATAAGTGTAATAGAAAAAAAAAAGAAAAAATAAAATTTTTCTTATTTTAATTTTACGGAAAAAATCCCAAATAATCCATGAAAGAGTCATTAAATCTAATAAATGAATTTAACAAGTTTACAAAATATAACATCAATAAAAAATTCAATTGTATTTGTATATAGTAAGAATGAACAGTTAAAATTTAAATTAAACAAACACTACATATCGTAACATCACCAATAAGCCTAAAATGATAAAGTTTGAATTTAAAAAGAAGTGTTCAAAATCTGAATGCCAAAGTCAAAAAAGGAAAAGGAGAAGTAGAAGAAAGAGAATAATAAATGTCATTTAGTACTGACATGTAAAATGGTCAAGAAAACAATTTAGCATTCAAAAATATTTTAGGAGGTGGATATAAATGGAGGCAAGTATAGAATTCAGTATGTCATCTGGATGTGTTAAAATGTAGTGACTAATCACTAACAGGAAGAAAAATCAGAATATAATTTTAAAAATAAAACAAGAAAGAACTGAAGAGATTTGAGAAGACAGAAAGTAACCACTTAAATACCAGTATAGAAATTAAAAGAAATACCAATATTGAATTAAAAAACAATTTACTGAACAAAGGGAAAAAAGAAAACCAAGAAAATTTGAAGCAAACAGAAAGTACAGTAATTTAGTAGAAAATATTCAAACAGCAGCAATTATAAAAAGTATAAATAGGCTAAAATGACATTTATGTAAGTCAAGAGAGAATCAAAAAAATTTCTGTAATTTTATAAAGACATTTGCATAAAGAGTACAGAATAACTGAAATATATATGCATATATATTTAACAAAGTAATTACTTTTTACATTTAATACTAATGTTGCTTCAAAAGTGAATGAAATAACTCCAAAAATCTTTCAAGCAATGCTACAGATTATTTAAAAAACCATGTATGATTTTGTACAATAATCCTAAAGTAAGTGATCAGCAATTGTCAGAATTATGAGAATAATTTTACAAATCCTTATTCAGAGTGGAAGATATTTATATAATTCTTTTGACAACTGATAAAAATCAAGCAGCATGAACAAGAAAATGATTTAGAATTTTTGAACAATAAAATTAAGAAGTAATAATGTACCTAGTTAAAAAAAATAAAAATGTATAATCAATTAAAAAATATACAATTTTAAATATATCTCTAACATTTTCAAAATTCACCATGTTCCAAGGTGCAAAATAAAATTGAACAAAAGTGAGAACTAGTTTCATACAAGGTATAAGCTTCTAACCATATGCAAATCTATTGGAGATTTTTCAAAACATCTATTTGCATATAACTATCTGAATAGATTAAAATATAGTTTCATATTTTATTTTTATGGACTATCATAATGGAAATAAATATTTAGAACTCAACAATAGATGAAGCATTCATATTAGCATGGGGAGATACATATGCATAACTTAGAAATTTCTAGTATTAAATCATTTTATAAATAGAAAAACAACTAAAATTGAATGTGCCAAGATTTGAAAACTACAGTAAAGGCAATGAAAGTAGAAGGATGGAAAAAAAATTAAATGATAAGTTAATGAATTAGGAAGCACAGGCAACCTAGAGGTAGGCCTTCAAAAACAAAATTCACTCATCTTTACGAGTAATGACATAAACAAATACGATTGTTAAAGAAAATAAAAAGAATACACTCAGCTTTACCTTCACAATTAAAACCTTATAATTTCTGATTTCTCTTACAAATCCACTAAAATTATAATAAAAGAATAACACGTGCACAAATGGATTAAGACAAAGAGAAAGAAGAAGCAGAGACAGTAGGCAAGATGTGCCCACACAATTCTAAACAGACTCACCAATGAACAAGAAGGACTCTTTTGCACTTCTTAGATGGCAATATACAAGAAAAGATTAAAAAGATTTTATATTTTATGTGAATAATGAAACAGTAGACAAAAATAAATGTTTATCATGGTTACAAATATTTTGGAAACTCAAAATAAAGGGATAATTAAGCAAATGATAGTAAGGCAATGATGTGAATATTTTAGAATAATGATTATGTCTACTGTGCAATAAGCTAGAATATGCCAGTACTTTAAGCCAGATACTCATCAAACATTTTACATCTTTCATGTTATTTGTTCACCAGAGAAATTCTTTGAACTAGATATTATTGCTATTCTTCATATTATGAGTACATAACCCAGGCTTAGCTAGGAATAGACTTCAAGATCTCACAGCTGATGAGTGGCAGTAAGGGGACTCCAGCCAGGGCTGTCATGGAATGGACACTGCATGGCATAAAACTGTAGGCTGATGTTTGCCCTTCTGACTTCTTTATTTCACTGCCAGTAAGCATAGTTTTAAGGTTCTCTCAATCTAGATATACATATTTCTTTTAAAGATCTCCTCTTATAATAAACAATTCCAGTATAAGCACCACAAAAACAAATAATGCTGCTAACTTGCTGTATTTCACCACGTGGCTCAGACTGAAGGTGACAAGTTTGCTATCATTGTACGAAACTAAGTAAGCCTTGCCAAAATTGTCCTTACATCTACAACTACTGCTACTACCTCCTGTCATCAGCACCATTACCAGCTACTTGCCCAGACAAGAAGAGGACTAGATAAAATATTTCCCCAAACACTCACTGTCATTATTTCTTTTAGCCTTGTGCATTACACTTTCAATTCTTTCATAAAGAGTAGTGGGTCTAATTTTGCAGAGGCTGAACTTTCAGGTGAGAATACAGAAAGAAACCTGAATCTTTGACTCTTCACAGAATTTCAATGTATATTGACTAGAGTAAGTATGACAAATGAGATATTTATCCTATTTAATTTATGGCTTGCCTGTGTGAGCAGCTTCAGCCTTGGTAGAAATAGTTTGTGTATTTAGAGATGTGATGATCATGATCATCTACATTCACAATAGACTATGTAGTTGATTAGCATGAATGATATTTTATCACTAAGTACAATATAAATGGTTGTGAGTCTCTTACAGCAACCATTTTATCAATAAACTAGTTTATTCAAGCTAGTTGATTAAAAATAAAGTATAAATCTGGATTAATAAGAAATTGAGAAAAGAAAGTTGACCGACCTTTAAATATTTCCAAATGGATGCTAATATATCTTTGAGTGTGATCACTAACTACATGACATCAATTTTTTCCTGCTTTTTTTCTCCATGGAAACTTTTTAGAGATTTAACTTTTTTCTTTCAATATCTGATTAATTTGGGGGAGATATTTTAAAATTGGGAAAACCTATTCTTAACTGAGTTATTACTATTTTTTTCCTATCTGAAACTCAAATATTGTTATTTCTTTACCTTCACTCCCTGCATCGAAAAGCAGATCTCCACTACCTAAGCAGAAACCAATCCACTAAAGTACTAAGACAGTGGTTCTAATGAGGCCAGGGTCACAGAATAAAGCCACATATGTGTCAATTAGCTTTTTGCATAGAAAAATATTATCCCATGGCAGCCCACTAGGATTCTATCTGGTCCAAAATTCGTAAGATGGGATTAATTAGAGGAAGCAGTGACTCGGCAGAATTCTTCTACTGTTAGCTGACACAGAGGAGAACTCAAGTTCATGTTATTTCCACATTTGCAAATATTACCTCTTTTTTAAAGTAAAGAAAATATTTGAAGTGGTTAAATGGTATGATTGTGAGTTGGATAGGTAAAAATTTGGAAATGCAAGAAATAAAATGTTTTGTGGGATTTGGTACAATTTTTCTTTTCCATGATTTTATCGTAAAGGCTCAGCACCACTTTAATAAGTGTGTGAGGGAATTTAATTAAGATATACATATGGTGAAAAATAAAAATATTTGTAAATGGTATACATGAAAACTATTTATCCCTCTTATCCCAATCCCCCAGACACTGTTTCGTCTGTGAAGTTAACAATGGTAACACATTCCTGTTCCTCATTTAGAGAAACAGATCGGATGTATAAATGCATGGGTTAAATTTGTTTTTCTTTCATTATTCAAAAGAAATGATTTTATTCTTTGAATCTTTCATTTGACATCTATTCTTTGCAAATAATTGTCAAATATAATTAATGTGTATGAAACTTACCCCATGGAATAAAATTCTGAATCAAAACTCTTGGTTTCTAAGGAACATCTCATTAATTAACCCCCCTCAATCTGCAAGTACTATGCTTAACCCTGGACATACCCACCTTCCATTTCCTGGTAATCTATGGTGCTATGTAGATTGAACACTTCTGTTAATGACAGTTTTCCATCTAAGTGAAGTCATATATTTCATAGGAAGTTGAGTTTCTTTTTTACAATATTTAACAGCTTCTGTTTTCTCAATTCTTGATCATATATCATACTTTGAATGCTATTTGCACTGCTCTACCTTGAACATGTACATGTGACATTTATAAATATATACAATACTATTGCAGATATTATTTGATTAGTACAAAGTAAAGCTAATTTATCATCTCTTGTACCCAGGTGTTTGTATTAGATTTATCTTGTTCTCTAGGTGTCCTTCACATGGAAATGTCTTCCTCTAACACTAGCCTTCAAAACTCTCAGTAATTAATTCCATAGTAATTAATCCCTGTAGATATGAGCAGGTTGTACATTGGACAATGGTGTAAAGTGTCGTGGGCAGTCAGAACTGAAGATAGACTCCATTGGACTTTTTATTCTTGTATTTTGTTTTTCTGTGGGTTTTTTTTTGGTACCGGGAATCGAACTTGGGTCCTTGCACTTGCGCAGCAGGTGGCGAAACCACTGAGCTAAATCCCGGGGCCCATTCTTGTATTTTGAAGAGGAAGACACGTTGAAGAAGTGCAGTTGTAGAAGATACTTAAAAAAAAAAAAATGAACAATGGCCCAGGATACTATGTCAGCCCAGAGGAATATTACTATCCATTTTAAAATGCAGCAAGATAATTTTTCCATTTCTCCATTAAGAGGTCAAGTCCAGGGCCGGGGATTTAGCTCAGTGGTTCTGTTGCCTTCCTCACAAGTGCAAGGACCCAAGTTCTATCCCTGGTACCAAACAAAACAAAACAAAAAAAAAGAGGTCAAGTCCATTTCCCTGACCTTAAATATTACTTTGCATTTTGTTTTGCTTTGACCAATTTACAATGTGACTAAAGTAACCATTTGTGTGTTCTAGAAACAGGTCTGCAAAAGTGACTTCGTAGCTTTCATCTTCCCCCTTGGATAACCACCCTAAGATCACATAAATGGCAGGGTGATTCAGAAGAGATGCTACGGAAGCATGAAGCAAGGTGCCCTAGGCGACACCCAGCATTCCCTGTCAGACAGGTGAGAGGGACATCGTCAGAGCTCCACACCTGCCAACTGGCCAGCTAAATGTATTCTCACAAGAGCACACAGGTAAACAAGTGAGAAATGTCCCCGCAAACTCACTGAATCTCAGGAAATAATAAACTGGTGGTTTGAAATCATAAGTGTTTAGATTTTTTTAACAGCAATACTTGAGAGTGTTGTCACTTACTGTTCTTTTGCTAAACATAATGTCCAAAGAATGAGACAACACTTTTTCTAACTCTCAGGAAGACACTCTAAGTGCAGACACTGATACTGTAAGTCAGGACCACATCAAGAGTTAAATACATATTTAGACAGTATGAATACTGGCTAAGAGCATCAAAAAGAATTCAGTAGTTCCTGAGTGACTGATTCCCCCAGTTATCTTGTAAAACGATATTAATCTTGTCACTACATGAAAGCAAACCATCCAAAACATTTCCTTCCTAAATAAAAGATAAATTTATAAAATGACTAAGTTGTTATAAGAGACAGTTTTAGGGAATACACACTATGACATTAAATAGCAGAAATGCTACTAAAATTTATATCTAACAACTTCTCTTGGAGCTCAGCTATAACCCTTTTGGGGATTTGTGGTTTGGCTTCTTGCCAAAAAGCTGTTTCAAGTCAAGAGTATTCTGTTCTGTTTTTTTTCTGTAATAACATAAGCCTACGCAAAAAATCAGCTTTTTAGATGTTTAAGGATATCCCACGCTATTTTAGAATGTAAGTATCATGAACACACTCAAGAATTTCATGTAACACTAGAACAATTAATACAATGGTGCCTTTATTCTTTAACAGGCACAGCTTGTATGCATGAAAATATCAACTAGAACTCTTCTTCTCTATTAGGTCTTTAGTTTTAAGATTTCAAAGCATCAATTATCCCATTTTACCTTCTTCTCTCTGTAAAATGAGATTGTTTAATATCTATAAATACAAAAAATAGCCTCTTATTAACTAATAAAGATTATGTGCTTGTGATAGCTGTAATTTTGTATTTTGATATTTGTCTAATGTATTTCTGTAGTTATAAGCAGTATGCCTTCTAAACATATTTTGCCTATTTCTGAGTAATAATACTAGATAAAGAAGGTATTGGTAAATTTATTGAATAATAAAAAGTAAAAAATGAACTCCAAAGCAAAACTTTAAAAAAACAGTGAAGGACATACAAAATGATAGCATAAAATAAAATGTTATGAGGTTGGCAAATAGCATATTAATTGGAAATTTTCATGGAATTTTATGTTCAAATTAAATGAATGTACATTTGCTTAATCTTTCTGACAATATTTTCTACCCCAAGCTAATTGGGAATGGTGAACTAATTTTTGCTTGATTTTCAGGACCTAAATGTGAAATAAAAGACTTTTGATACATTTAGTTTCATTTCTCAAAAAACAGACTTATCACAACATAAGAAGATTAAAGACTTGTCAGAAAGCTTCTCAGAAGTCGAACCTAATAACATGCTAGGGTAATCTCCAGATAGATATATTTAATCTGATTCTGGAAAAAAATAAATATATGGCTATTATCAATAATACTGGGTTACCAGAGTTTAGGATCCTTACCTCATTTACAGTTGTCTTTTATATTAATTTTGGCTGAAAATAATGTTTAGTACTATGAACATGTTAAGACAAGTAATTTTCAAAAGTCATTTCAACAGTAACAACAGTAAAAGAAGATATAGCTCTTGATGAAAAGCTTTCTCTGCAGATTTTGGAATTAGTTTTATATTTGTACTTCTATAGTACATTCAAGGAGTTCAGTATAGTATACTCTAGTCAACTGGCTACAATTATTATGGCAGTACCTAAGGACAGCAGTTTGTTGTTATTTCTATTTTTTTTTCTTGATTGTGGCATGCTATAGCACACATAAGGAGATTTCAATTGTTGCTTTCTTTTTTCTTTACCATAAAATTTTTAGCAAGCCAGCACTAAGGATCAAAGGCTAAGTTAAGTTCCTTATTCATGTGTCTCAATTTAAGCATGTCAGTTGTTTTATAATTCTAATTTTTCATGCTTAAGCATTGATTCTATAACATTCCCTTTTTCCAATTATTGTTATTCTACTTCTTATTTTCTAAACAGAGTTTTTCTACAATTTGTTTTAGATTATTTGTGTTTGCTACCCTGCATTTCATACTCTTTCTAATTCACATAGTAATAAAAAAAACTTACTGTGTTGTTAAGAAATTAATTGGCTTATTATCAGCACAATTTTTTGTGTAGATTAACTAAACTTTACCGCATCAAAAATTTTACCCTGATAGAATATAATAATAATAATATTAATAATATTTTAACATATGTGTCATAGTTCTCGATGTACTTTCAGATTTGATTATTTCAACTATTCTGAGAACATCATAGATGATGAAAGGGAATATTACTTTCCTCACACACAATTAATTTCCTCATGTTGAAATGATGAACAGTGACCAAGCCCAGCCCAGAACTCAGGAGTTACAGCTTAACCATTTTTCCCCTGTTACTCCATTTTACCTTTCTCTTTATAGCTATTGATGCAAGCTATTTCTGAAGATGCAATAAAAATATCCCACCTAAAAATAAAAATGTATAACATTCTTAGCCCCCAGAATCATAAGAAACTGCTTAAAATGTGTGGTACAATCAAATGCTAGTACATTCGGGGGAGAATAAATTGTGGATTGAAACAGGGCTCTTCAGGTATTGAGACGATACTGACGAACATGTGGATCTAGAATGACAGACTGCGCTGTCATCAACATAAGAGGCGAGTAGCCAGGGACGCCTGTGAACATGACCCTGTGCAAACAGAGCTGGGGGTTTTCAGAAGCCAAAAAGAATGAGAAATGTTCTAAGAAAAGGGCAAATGAGAGAAAATAGAGGGTAAGTGGGCTCTGAAAACATGCCATTTTTGTCATACGTTGTCTCAATATTCAACTCTTAATGCACTCAGGCACCACATTCTGGCATCATGTCTGTGTGTGCTCCTAGTTTTTCTACTTTAAAAGAAATACTAACACATAGTTTAGTAAATATGAGTGACTAAAATAAAGATATAATGATCCTGCTTATTATTCCAAGGAATTTTTAGAGGAGGTTTTTGTCACATTTCAAACTCAATTTATTTTATGTATTTCTGCTACATTTTGGGTATGTTTTGTGTCCAAGGATTCATACGCTGGGCCCTGGGTCTTCAGTGTGACCATGTTGAGGTTTTGGAGTACTTAAGCTGTGTAGCCTAGTGGGAAGTTGTCCCATCACGGAGGGTGCTGCTCTTGGAAGGGACAAGGGTAGTTCTCATGGGATCTTGAAGAGTGAGTTGCTATAAAAGAGAAAGGCTCTCTTACTGACTTTCTCGTCAATGGGACAAAATATCCAAGATCCATAATGTAAAGGTGGAGAAATTTTTGTTTTTGTTTTGTAAGGGGGCTCAAACTCGGGACCTTGTGCTTGCGAGGCAGGTGGCGGCACCACTGAGCTAAATCCCCAGCCAGAAGAAGTTTATTTTGCCTCACAGTTTCTGTCCATGCTCAGCAAGCTCCAAAGGACAAGCAGGATGGCAAAAGGGCATGGTGGGAGAAAAGGCATTCAATCTATGGCAGCCAGGAAGCAGAGATAGAAGGAAAAAGAGAAGGCCAAGAACATACCCTTCCAGATCATGGCCACAATGGCTCATCTCCTAAAAGCAAGGCTATAGTGGCCCCATGATTTAATCACCTTCTGGACACATGAGACTTTTGGGGGACATTTTAGATCTAAACAACAGAGCCTGACCGCCTAGTCTTGCTTTGACTTCCTTTGTGGAAAGGTTATCATTCCTTCCCACATGTATTATTGTTGCTAAGCCCATGTGACCTACACCCAAGCCAAGCTAATGCCCTTGAACTTTCAGAACAGTGAGCTAAATAAATATCTTCTCTTCATAAATTGTCCATATTGAGATATTTTGTTAGAGTAACAAAGAACAGGCTAATACAATTCACTCTTAATTAATTAAATTGGTAATACCTCCTATAAAAGGTCTTTCTTCAGTTAAGCTAATAAAGATCACAAGTTAAGTCCTTTCAATTCATGGCCACAGATAAATGAGGAAAGAAAAATATCTTAAGAGTAGCTTGATGGGGTTGGGGATGTAGCTTAACAGCACAGTGCCTACCTGGCAAGCACAAGGTCCTGAATTTGATTCCTGGTACCAAAAAAAAAAGAGTAGCTTAATGTTAGGAGAGAAAAAAATCAAGTAGAGATCAGCATGAGTTCATGAGGTGTTGTAAGGCTAAATAAGACCAAAAAGTAGAGAAAGGAATCTGAGAGGAAAATGCAATTAGCTCAGGTAGCACAATTGGGGTTGTGGAACCATTTCTCCTCCATACACCCGAATTTGGGCAACACACCAGGGCCAATCCTCTTTCCACTATCCTAAGAAAAGCAGAAAAAAGAATATTAAAAGCCCAGCAAATCTCTAAAGCTCCAGGCCAGAGCACATCAGCAGCTTACTGTACAATAACATTTTCCCCACCTGAACTTCATTAAAGGTTCATACACAGGGACCACATGTGCACGTGATTAAAAGAGTGAACTGTGGGAAAATCATGTGTACTATGTACCCTTGCGATGACTTAGCACCCTGTCAATCATACTCAGAGAGACCCAGTGACAGGCACCCTGGGTGGGGTGGACATCTTTTAAATCCCAAAGCCTGACTTATCCCTACTTTTCTTATCTTATCACCCATCTTAGCAGCACTTTTCCCCTGTTTATGCCAGCCTTTTGTTTCTGCTGGCGTGAACCCGCATGCTCTGAGCACAACTTCTCTATTAACTTCAGTAAATATAGCTGCTTTTTCTGTTAGCATTGGGTATATACTTGCAATTCTTTGCTCAATATCATAAGAATCTGGAATTAATCTCTCAGGAACCCATCCAGCATGGGATGACAATGATTCCAGATATTGGCTAGTCTCAATATCGAGGGTCTTTACAGTTCTCAAATATTACCTGTGCAGATTGAGCTGTAAAATCTCTAGTGCAGTGACTCCCTAAGAAACCTGTGTCATTCTTAGCAGAATGGTATGTTTTTCCAGATGGTGATTATAAAACCCACACTGCTTGGAGCCCTAATTTTTCTAAGCCATTAAAAATTATCAACTAATGAGTCAATAACAGCTAGTAAGGATACATTTACTGTAAATAAAAAGCATAATGTACAACTTATAGTACCAGGAAAACAGAGCTATTAAGATTGAAAGTGCAATTTATTGCAATATATTAGCCTTTATATGAATCTGAATTCTATACGAATCTGAATTCAGCATATATGAATGTGAATTCTATCAGGAAAATCTTAAGGAAGAAAGTTTAAAAGAAGTAAGAATAGATTTAGGCAAATGAAGAGCACATTTCCTAAAGGGGCTCTCTTCTGAATGGATCTTTGCTTGTAACTATTTACTATTTCCCCAGGTGAGGTCCAAATATTAATCAGTCTTCCCAGAGTTCTCCAAGAGAGCAAGCTAACATCACAATAGACTGAGTGGGCTACAGGCAGAATATGCAGAGCAGTCAACCTCACTGAAAAGATCTAATGGTCAGAGTGAAGGTGTCCCTGGCTCAGGAGTCAGCATGACATATTGTGACCACTGAGAAGTGTACACAGTGCAGCTAGAGCTGTCGTTGCCAATGCAGAAGTGACAGAGGAAAAAGAAGGAACAAAGGAAACATCGAAGAAATTTTTTAAAATTCATTTGAAAATTTATTACAGCATCAAAAACAGCAACACAAGAAACAATAAGACAAACTGGCATGGAATGTTTAATTCAGTGTAATTCTGATCCAATAATGATGACAAAAGACACAGTACAAGATTACTCCTCTAATGGCAGTAAGTGCCCCACTGTCTGATAAAACAACCACAATTGGTGACAATTGAAAAAAAAAAGTCAGTCTCTAGAAGTTATCCTAAAGGTGCATGGGGTGAGGGAATATGCTCAAGAAAATTTACAAAATGAGGATAAAAACAGAATTTTGGGCATTTTAATTACAATCCACTCCTTCTCCCTTCCCATCTCAGAGAAAGGGAAATATTACTCCCAGAAGCTACAAGCATGAACACAGGGTTCTCTGATCCCTCAGCTTTCCATCAAAGGCCCAGCAATGTGGTACATACCCAGGAAAATCAAGCCACCTGTATTTTACTTGCCTACTCCTTCAACACCATGTCACAGAATTTCTATTCCAGGCATACCAGTTGAAGTTTCTAGGGCTATCTTCTTCTACCCAAACTGCTTATAGAGCACAAACTCTATCCCCAGCAGCCCAGGCCATAAATATAGCAGACCAGTCTATTCAACTCCCACTCACTTGCTGGGCAAAGGTGCACATAGGCAGGAGCAAGCCAAGACACGAATCCACTAATTCATACAGGCCTCTGCTCGTGGCAAAAGCTTGGGCTTCTGAGGAAGCAGGCCACTGTCTTCTACTCTCCATCCAAAAAAGCAGCACAGAGTTTTACAGGGAGAGAGACCTCCAAATCTCTTCTTAAGGGAATTGACAGTATGGACATTATTTAGTGTGAGGAAGGCTAAACCTGAGAGTGCTGTTGGAAATAGGAATAAGTTGGTGATAAGCAATGTAGAAGAGGTTGGTAGCTCCATGAAAAAAATGAGCTAAATGGTAGACCAGCTTAAAGTTTAAGAGAAAAACAGTGAAAGAGCTATGATACCTCCTGGAGTTGGAAAAAGCATCAAATACTGGTCTCAAGATCTTCTAACTAGATGTGGTAGCACACACCCATAATCCCAACATTTAGGAAGTTGAGCCAGAAGAATTGCCATGAGTCTGAGGCCAGCCTTGGCTACATAGTGAGATCAAGACCAGCCTGAACTACATATTGAGACTTGTCCCAAACAACAAACAAACAAACAAACAAACAGATCTATATCTTCCTAGAGACCAGAATTTAATTGGGTAATTAGGTTTTTAGAGCAACTCATCCCAGGGCATTTATCAAAATAATAGAACAATAACTATTCCCATTCCCTAGGTCTCACTGTCTTCCTTTAAAGGGTCTAAACTTGATGTAGGAAATGTTCTGAGATCCTCACAGCAGCACACCTGTTATAATTACATCCCAGGCCTTATTTTGAATACAGCTCATAATCCAATGCTGCAGTTAGAGTTTCTTTGAACATTGGCATAGCAGCCCTCAGCAGCTGGCTCCCATTTTCTTTTCCATGTTGAATTAGTACAGACTAACCTATCACCAAACCATTGTAATTATTACTGACCCATTTTTTCCATCTCCATCACCACTTATCTCCCATTGAAGTACTTTCCACCTATTGTGCAGCCCAGTTAACCCCTGGTGAAAGACTTAGTCATGACCCAACTTAAAACAGAGAAGCACACCCTTATTGTCAGTGGATTAGCATGGTACCTAGTGCCAATACTTCATAGTAGAGACAGAGAACAAAATGCCGTTCTGGATTTCCTAGAAAACAGGGGTCTAAGGATGATTAAGACAGGGTAGGAAGGGAAGCCAATTTGATAATTATTCCTTTACAGGTCTCTGTTTCATCTAAGAAAACTAATTACACGATATTGCCAGACAAATAGCTACATTTGAGGACAGTTTACCTAGAGAAGAAAGAAAAATAAATAAAATCTCTCTGTACTTCTTAGTTGTATATGCAAACAAATATTTCTATCTCTCAACATGTTAGCAGCCAGTGTGGAAAGTAGGGGTGCACAGTTCAGACACGAGGCAAAGCACTGTTAACCCCTGTCTGCAAGTAATTGGCTAATGTTTATGCAGAGTTAGTGATGACAGAAGCTTCCGGGTCAAGGACAAATGAGCAAAATCCTTGAAAACAGATTGCTGCTGATGCTATTAATTGGTGCACATCATTTCAAAAACTTTATATCATTTGAAACTACTCCAGTCACACTTTGAAAATAAGAAGGCTTGGGTTAACAGAGCTTCTCAAGGACAACTAGAAAACAACAAAACTTGAATTTATATCCATTAGAATCTGACTCTAGTATGCATGCCAACTTTTTATTTAAAGTTCTGTTGATAAATGCCTGATATGTATATTTATTGCTGATTTCTATTCTGAGTTATAAACTCATAACAGATTACTTGGCATTTCCATTTGCCATTTACCTGATACATCAAGGATCACATGCTCATAGTGGCACTGTTAACGTTCACCCTCAAAGGATTCTTTCACTGACATTTTCCAGCCGGTTCCTATCTAGAAACGCAAGTCTCAAATATATGACTCTCCTCTCACCTCCCCAAACCCAGGATTCTTTCTCCTGCATTTTAATCACTATGTGACAAAAAGATCCTTTGATACCATTACCTAAGTCTGGATCATTTTCTTCAATTTATGATCATTGTTAAACCTAGTGAAAGTCATCGTGTTCCGGTGTGTTGAAGCAGCTCTTAAATAATATCATAGTCTCCCGCTCTACTTCTTTCTAAACTATGTCCTACATTTCAATCAGCAATATTGAAAATGTGAATGTGAATATGGTTGTCCCTACATAAAATCATTCAGCTTTCTTCCTTACCCTTAAAATACAATCATATCCTCGAATATGGCCAGCTTTTGTTTTCCCATTCTGAATCCGGCCCATGCCTATTTCTCCACCATCATCTTCTCCAGAATCTTCTTTAATTTGGATGATAGTCATGCTCAAATATTTTCTGTTCATGCATTTTCTCATGACAAAACCAGGCTGTCTGAACACAACCGCCACACCATCCCCAACACACTCATGCATATTTTTATTTTTGGTTTATTCCACTACTCCTTACTTTTCCACGTGAAATATATTTTTTAAGAAAAGACTTTCTGGTCCCAGAAAACAATCTTTTATACTTCATAAGACTGTTTAGTTCCTCATATCCCCACTGTATTATTACTAGCTCTGACCTTCTGTCAGATTATAAACTCTCTTTGTGAAGTAACTATGTACTACATTGTTTACCTCACTTTTACTGTCCAAGCACCAAATCAGATACAAGAAAGTCTTCTCCTTCATCTTTTGCATGGTTGCACACACATGCACACATGTAAACATACATAAAAATGCAAAAATGCATGTACATATACGCAAAGAAATACATGCACACTTATGTATAATCAAACACACAAGGATGCTGCTATCATCCAATTAATTTACATGGTTCTTGCACAAAACGATTTCTACTTAGGTCAAATAGTCAACGTATTGACAAATGGGGACAAATCCTAGTTGTGTATCACCAATTAAGGAGACATATTCTTATTTAGATAAGAAAAAAACAGCATACTTGATGTTGCTTCTAATCTGTTAAAAATTCTCACCCCCATTTTGTTGCCTGAATGTCACTTTTTCTCTTTTTATTTTTATTCTGGATTTTTCTAATTGCAAATACAACACTGAGTTTGTCTACTTGCCTCCAGGAAGTTCTTTTGTGATGATATGTGCTAAAATAAATACGTTCTACTAAATTTCTAATACTATATTTTAAATAATCCTAACAGATTTTCTTAAATAAGCTGCATTTCATTAATTTTGAATGTTCACAAATTAGAAAATTTCTGTTACATTAGGCAGGCATCCAAGACAGTTCCAACCTTTTTGTTTAGCATTGAAAAATATTATTTTCTTCTCATAGCATCTAAATGGAATTGTATACTGCATATTAAGGAAAGCATTAAAAAGTATGAAACAGTTTAATTTTCACATATTAAATGAGAACATTTGTAAATAAATATAATTATCTCAATGTTTTTGTTGCTATTTTAATGGGATTCCAATGGTAAAATTTGAAGTATTGTAAACAGAGCATAAGGCCTGATGTTTTCTCTGACTGAATCAGTATTTAAAAATCTGATTCTAATGCAAATGATAAGAGGAAAACAGCTTTCTATTCAGTTTACACAAAATTCCAAAATGACAAATCCTTGCTACAAAATTTCAATTGGGTCTGTACTGTCTGTGCATTTCATGTAGCGCACTGTGATTTCTTGATAAAAAATGCAACAATGGCAATATTTTTGTATATATATGTATATATCAAAAATTAAATTTAGTGAAAATATTTTTGTTAGAAAAAATAATCTTCTCAAATATTTCCTGAAAATAAGTTAACGTATCTAAATAAAAATGGAAAGGTGTTACGTTGAACTCTGGGGAGAAAAAGTGTCTCTTTGTAAGACAGAAACACAATTTTTGAATACATTGATTAAGATATTTTGGAGAATTTTTTTTCCTTCTCCCAATCCATCTCTCACCATGTCCTATTGATTTAACAACAGTCTCTTTGTTGTTTTTCCTGCTACCAATGTTTTCTCACACAAATCTCTCTAGTAACCAATTGTCCTAGCTTTGTAACCCTGACCAGATCATTTTTGCATATTTAAACTATTTGACATTTCCAACTTGGCTTGAGTGGAAAGTTTAAACTTCTACATATGACTTGTTAGGTATTTCATAAACTTATTTTCCAATTTATTAAAGCCTCTGGGACTTAATAAAACTGGCTAGAGTGGGGTAGCCCAGCAGTGGCGAGTTCTGGGGCTCTAGTCCATCCATATTCATAGCCAAACAGTCATGGTTTGGTAGCTCTTGATCAGACGAAGACCGTGGCATTATTATACAGCATGTCCTTCTATAAACTTCCAAAGGAAGAAGATAGTGTTCATCCTTGCCTACCTCTCTTTACCAGGGGACGACACACTTTCATAGCAATCACAGGAAGCACTTTCTAGGTTCCCAGCAGAATTGTCCTTAAGTTTCACTAGCAAGACAGAGTTAAACGCTTACTCTTAATCTGATTACTAGTTGAAACAAGTACTAGAGTACCCTGATTAAATTTTACTAATTGTGATTAATTCCCTGGAGCAATGGAGAAACCTACCTGTCCTAGTTATTTGTATAAGATATACTCTAAACTATTTAAAATGTATAATGTAATCAAAAACTGTCACTGTTTGTTATTGTAAATTTAAAGTTGATATGTAGTATCTAAATACAAACATTAAAATTTCAGTACTTGCCAATGTAAAGATGGTGATTTAAAAGTAACTTTTTAATTATTTATAGTTGTCGCTCCTGTTAAGAACATTAATTAATTTTATTATTTTTACAGTTGCTATACCAGGTAACTGCAATATTAACACTATACATAAGCAGTCTTTGGTATCTCTTTGTTACTGGCTATTATTACAATTCTTTCCCTATGTATCAAAATTCCTCCTTCCATTATTCCATTTATCAAGTGTATACCCACCAAAATATTATGTGCTATATAGTATTATGAAATAGTATATTGAATTTTACCAAAGGACTTTGTCAGTACTTTGTATGTACTAACTCATTTCATCTCACTAAAATAAGTAGTATTACCCACGTTTTAAAGATGAGAACTCAGACTAGTTACTGAAAGTCATACAACTTATTAATGACTTAATCAGGATTCATGACCAGGCATTTTTGTCTCAAGAGGATAGTAAATACCTCAAGAATTAATACTAAAGAGTGTATTTGGTTTCAGAGAAAAAGTGGGAAAGTCATTGTTTCACTTCATAATATGTCAAAAATAGGAAGCTAAAGAATAAGAGCCGTTTCTGTCTTGAACTTTGATGGTGCTTAATAAAAGCAATCTATCCAATGTCACTTCCAAATTTATACATCTTCAGTCACTGCACATTACCTTGAGGTTAAACGCCAGATTCTTAATACAGCTTTCAAAATGACCTGGAATATAACACTCTCCACCTTTCTCAGAATTATCTGTATTTCACATTCCCAAACTTTCTTTGTTTCTGAGGCATTCTATAGTAGATGAAAAGGGATAGACTGGGATTCTGACTTATTTGTGACAACTTGAAGCTGAACAATTCTCTGGCTCTGTTATACTTGTCTTCCTATTTAATATTTATTTCCAGTCTTCTCCTACTGCATTTTGGGTGGTTGGGAAGATGATATGCAAAACCATTCCAATTGTTTTCTGATCTCTTCTACCACTGAGTGTGAAACAGCACTCTTGAATGAACACAAAGTGAATATTCATGGTGTAGGTCCCTTTTCCTGAAAGCAGTAATCACTACCTGACAGTGTCCTTCAGAATACTCTGAAAACCTCTTATCCCATAAAGGTCCTCTCCCGCTTTTGAGCTATTATAGCATTTTTCTACCTGACTGATATAATTGATAATTATGCAACTATTTGCTATGTCTTCTTTTATTTTACACACACACACACATATATATATATATAGAAAACTTTTCACTTTCTTAATCATAATTGGATTTTAAAAATATACAATGTCCTTTAGTTCAAAGGATTTAGAATATAAACTTTTTCAAGAATATTAATAATAAACAATATACTACTAACTATACACAGGAGGTGGTTGGTTTATTCTACATACCATTTTGTTATATGTGTTATAGTGTTATAGTCTTGCCTTTAAATAGATATCAAAGTTGAAGGTGTCTGCGAAGTAAAGAATTATCAAGCACTCACCTTTTGACAGACTATGCTAATTATATTTTTTACATTATTTAATCTAAACAATTACAGTATAAGTTTAGTATATGATTAATTTGAGGTATATGAAACTCAGAAAGATGAAATAGGTCCCTTTATTGATGCAGTCAAAATCTAGAACCCTAAAGGAGAATTTGAGGAAAAACAGGAAGTTGATTGAACATGTACATGTGTGAATGACAAATAAGCTACATTTATCAGACTGAGCTCACATCCTAAGTAGGATAATTTTGTAAAACTAATGACAAAGTATAAGTTAATGTATGATGATGTTTTGAAAAAAGTGAAGAATATAGGCCAATAGAAGTTTTATCTTTATTAGTAGTAGTAGTATATATTCAAATTTATAATTATAAGCAATACTTACCAAGAATCTAAATATTTTAACCACTCTACTCAGTACAATACATATATTGCATCATTGAATATATTTAATACTGTGTAGATAATAAATGGTAGAATTTTCTGGATTTCACAAGAATTATTGAGACATAAATATTTAACTAAATTGTTGAAGGTTAAAAACTAAAAAGTAGAGCCAAGAATTACATATCTAGTATTGGTTTGATTGATTCACACATACACATAACTGTTCAGTGACATCCTTTTAGCCTCCTACCAGGTTAGGGTATCCATTGACAAGGGCATAAGAAAAGAAAAATAAAATTGTAAAAATACTTCATGACTTATCTGTGTCGTATTTTACACTAACAAGTCAGTGAGAGCCATGTTTCCCTACTAAACTTGCCACCAAAAAGTGATTGTAAAATTTAACAAAGGAAAATAAAAGGTCTAAGAAGGATGGGCTATAATATATTGTGCATCAGTGGATGTACAGCCACATATCCAAGATTATATGTGAAGTCTTTAGTGCATCTGTACAATTTGTTAGACATAGCAATATCATATCAACCTATTCAATAGAAATAGACATATGAGGGTAGATATTTCAGATATTTTAATTTGTTGTATTCAATATTGTAGCCTCATTGTCTAGGCAGGTGTTGGAACTTAGTAGACACTCAACAGTGTTCACAAATGAATATTTCTATAAATGAATTTACTGTAATTTTTTTCTCAACTGCCTCTTGTAGCATCCCAGCGTATGACTGTACAGAGTACTATTCTACAATCTCCAGAAGAGAACTCTGTACAGAGCATTGCAGTGATTTACAGAAACCAGGAGAAGGAAAACTCTATTTAATAGCATACATAATCAAGGTAAAGATAGCAAAAGCTATGAGTTGATTATACAAAGCAGTCTTGAATTTTTGAAGGCCCAAATTAGGGGGGTAATATACACATTTTCAAGGAGAAGAGAAAAATTTTTTTTAGCTGTGACTAAACATTATTCAACAGACACTTAGAATTCTTAGAATATGTTTTTCCAGAACTTATGGACTCCTCTACACTTTAAAACACTTGCTTTGTAGGCCTGTGATTCTACCACGCTACAGGGCCTACTATTAACCAGTACAAAAGTGCTGTCGTTAAACCAGGCAATGGGTTGAGTTCATGAATTTGCACACATCCTTTCATTTAATCTCATTTTGTGGAAAGTATTAGTAATGTATTTCCATTTTATAAGTGAAGAGCCAGGGTTTAGAAATTCTGCTGTTTTTCTCCAGAGCACAGGTCCTACCCAGTTCTTCTCAAGCTTTATTTTGAGTAGATGTCCCCCAAAGTTCTTGGAACATCCAGGTCTGGTTTGGGATTGAGACTCTGTATCTCATCAGTCTCCAGGTTATGCTGCTGCTGACTATGGGTCATGCTTCAAGCACTGTGGCTCTAATCCTTAAACCGTACTGCATCCAAGGATTCTACAGCAGGTGTATCTACTTACTTGCAAGAAATGAAATTGAAAATATATACATATTTTAAGAAAATCTTAGTTAAGCCTGGTGTAATGGTTCATGCCTGTAATCCCAACATTCGGGAAGGCTAAGACAGGAAGATTCCAAGTTCAATCTCAGCCTAGGCAACAGTCATTTGGTGATACCCTGCCTCAATATAAAAATATTTTTTAAAATTAAAGAGGGCTGGGCTGTAGCTTATTGTAAAGGCCCTGGCTTCAACTCCAGTACCAGAAAGAAAAAGAAAAGATAAAGAAAGAGAGAGAGGGAGGGAAAGAGGGAAAGGAGGGAGTGAGAGAGGAAGGGAGCAAGGGAAAGAAAAAGAAAGAAGAAAGAAAAGAAAAGAAAGAAAGAAAGAAAGAAAGAAAGAAAGAAAGAAAGAAAGAAAGAAAAAAGAAAAAAAGAAAAAAGAAAAAAAAGAAAGAGAAAGAAAGAAAAGAGAAAGAGAAAGGGAGGAGAAAGAAAGAAAGAAGAAAGAAAGAAAGAAAGAATCTTAGTCAAATTCAGTAGAATCGACCAGGCTATCAATAACCAGGTTACTCAATGATGTTACTGAAATATGGATAATATTCCTATCACATATCACTAACTCTGATTTCAGTGTTAGAAACTGCATATTTTTCTACTCTTATCTCAATGTCACAAGCAACCTATTAAAATTTAGTGATCTTTGCCTAGAAAAGTTTGATATTTAAGAATTTTTTAAAATATTGTGTACATATGTACTATCATAATAAAATATTTGTAATTTTAAAACAAGAAGATGAAGAAATATCTGTTTGCTTTTGTTCTCAACTACTTTCCTCCCTGGCTAATTTATTTATATTTTTACCTATGTATGCACATAGATTAGAATCTATATTACTAACACAGCACCAAAAAATTCATTTTCTAAATGTTTGCACTATGAAATTTTTGGCTCCCACCCAATGTTTTCCTGATACATTTAAATATATACCTTTAGTGACAGTTACAAATTTTATCCATGTGTGAAAGTAAACTGTTTCTGAGCTAAGAAAAAACAAACATCTGTTGAAAATTTGCATAACTGGAGAAGCATTGTTTTAAAAACAGTTGTTATCTGACAACTCATATTGGCTAAATAAAATTTTTATTATCTCTGTCTTCTCTTTCAGCCTGAAAATAAACAAGAATTAGATCTCCAGTGACATCTTATTTAATTTATATAAAAACAAACAATTGAATCAGAGATGAGATATTACCATAACAGTGAAGAGATAATAGTGCCTTGTTATTTCTGGTTTTGAAATTTTGCTCTGTGAGCACATAATATCTTAATATTTCTTCTGAATTTTTCCAATTTTTTTTGCATAGGAAATATGCATGATGTTCATAATAATGTAATTTATTTAACACTGTTGATGATTGGAATCAACATTTTTCTGGAGAATGTAGCATCTGTTTGCCAAAGTTAGATATACACTGAGTGGGAAAACAAGTTTCAGTATATTAAAGGATACACTATTTATTTTTTTTCCATTGGGACCTTACACACTAGCTTTGTGTGACCTGAAATGTCATTTTTTTCAACTAACATATTTGCCCTTGAAATTGGTTAAACAAAGTTTCTGGTTTAAAAAGTTTTCAATACAAATGAACACAAAATATAAATAACAAGCATAAAAATACAAAAGGATAAGCAAAGATCTTGTATTATGGTGAAAGGAAATTTTAAATAATAGAGTAACATTCACTTTCTAAACAAACAAAAAAAAGAAATATTAAGAAAATCTGCTAGGCCAAGGGTGTAGCTCAATGGTTCCACACTTGACTTGCAAGTGCAAGCTCTTGAGTTCGATTCTCAGTATCCAAAAAAAGAAAATCTGCTAAAGAAAACAGGTTTGCATGTGGTAAAGGGAGTGAAGACTGTCTTTCCTGCATATGAATGAGATATACTGAGCTTGCTACATCTGACTCACTTGTATAATGTTCAAACATAAGTTATTTAAAAAATAATTATGGCTATCAGAGTGACTTTGATAAATGAACATCAAGGGTCTCCTGTTTCCAGATACTGTTCTAGAAATACGAGGGTGGCAAAAACAGAGCTCTCTCAGGTTAGGATCAGACAGTTATGGCTTTAGTCTGCATTTTCAGCCAACTTCATCTTGACTTATTATTTTATTGCTAAAACAAAGTCACTAACAGTCTCAAAGGGTCACTGAAAGAATTGAATAAGTACATATTAATCTCCATTCTGAGCTAAGAGACTGCTCTAAAAGCACTGGTATTCTAAGTGTGAACACAGATGCAATTATTCTTTGAGCATTATTTACTGCATGCATGTGAAGGATAGACCTTTGCAAAGGGAATGAGTCTTTTCTCTCATGAGCTGGAAGAGCTCCTAGGACCATCCAGAGGGCAGTGACAACCTGCAGGGGTCACTCACCTGCACCCTTGTGACCTGCAGCCCTTTGCCTTATTGCCTCAGAAGCTTCCTGGTTTTTTTTTAGTTTCCTGCCCTAATTTGACCAGGACCACTAACTGAGACTTACAAATATTAATACACGAGTAAAGAAAAAAAGTGTGGGGTTTGTGATTAACAAGTCAATTCTGGATTCCTAACATCATCAGGATCCCAAGATCCATATTGCACTCTGAGAAAACCTGGCCAAATATTTCATCTTTATGCCTCTGTTTGGAAGCTCCTTTCTGTGAATAGTGGTGGGCGGGGACTCAAAAACCTAGAAGAAAATGTCTAGAACCCTGTATTTCCATCCTTTGTTATTTTTAGATTGAAACTTACAAAACTGATTTTTGCTTTTTTATTTTGGGGGCTAAAGTAAGTGGAATTTCTCATGATTCAATCTAATAGAGGAGCTTTCATATGTCTCTTTGGTGGGGCTTTTCAAAAACATCAGAGATGGAGCTGACAATGATCTAAAGCACCTTCACCATGAAGATACTGTCCATTTTGATGGAACCCAGTTCTAATATATCACACCATCAGTGACAGGCTTCATGTCCAGTAAAGCTCCACCTCCAGATCCTGCAATGTCTGGCCTGGCCCCAAATGCTGGCTTGAGAGCCAAGCTAGTGAGAAGGAAGGAAAGAAAGGATCGAGCCACCCTGACCTGGGCGTCTGAAAACCCAAGGCAAAAACCCTCTGGGGAATTTATAAAACTTGGTGTCAGTTCTTCATTTGCTCTCCAGACTTAATGCTTGATTCTTTTCAGTTTAATAATCTAGGAATCATTTAGATAATCAAAAATACTTTACACTAGGGATGTAGTACATGACTATAATCCCAGCTTTCTGGAAGGTTGAGATAGGAGCATCTCAAATTTGAGCCCCGCCTATGCTGTATCAAAACTTTTAAAAAATTACAAATTAAAATATATACATATATATATGTGTATATATATATATATATATGTGTGTATATATATATAAACGGACTGGGGATCTAGCTCAGTGTGAAGACCTGGGATTCAATAATCAGGATACAACATTTTTTTCATAAATTATTGAATTCTTCTTCCTCTTCATATATATGAATATGCATACTATATATTTATATATAGTCTACATATTTATGTACATATATTTCATGGAACAACAAGAATAACTAGACCAAACTATATTTTAGGATAAAAATTACAGTACTACATTTTAAGTGATTCTTTCATCTATCAATGAACCAAAGTATACCCTACATGAAGAAGGATCTCATTGTTTGCTGAACCTTATAATCAAAGATTTAGACTATAATGAGATACCAACTGTCTTTTCTGCAATTTGACCCTGCTCTCAAGAGATGGCACCTGCTGTCCCATAGTAGTCAAGGAGAGAAGGCAATCAAAAGTAACTTAATATTGCCTAGTTAGCCAACACTATAAATTCTTGGGAGTACTATTATCCTCTAGTGTAAAATGGCATTTTTGTAAGGATATAGGGCACTGGCTGCAATATCAGAACCAAGCAAGAAGATTTGTGAAAGGAATGGACTATAATACCCAGAAGTGGCTCTTAAGACTGAAAACACACATAAGTTCTCCAATTTCCATCCCTGGCCCCTGTGTACTTACTTGCTGTGCAGCTGTTCAGACTGCTCTGAGCTGCTGTGTCACCTTTCTGGGATCCATTCTGATACCACTTTCCTGCTCACTGGGAAGGAAGCCAGTGAAATGCAATCATGGAGATTTTTTCACACAGGATACCAAGTAAGCCCAACTGAGCTCACATTCTTTTGGAAGAAGAAGGACAAATTTATCCCCAGAGTTTATAGGAAAGTAAAGAATTACTTAAAAGTATCAGAGAGGGATAGTGAAGTTCAGAATACTCTTTACTTCATTTTACAAAAAAAAAAAATATTGGGCACCCACCGTATACCAAAGGCTGTAACAATAAATATAAATACTTCTCCAGATGCATCCATTTCACAGGGCCAATATTTCATGAAGTCTACTCCAGTGACAATGTCCTTGTCTGGTTTGGAACACACTAGACCCCCGCCGTCCACATGCTGCCCTTTCCAGGAACATTTAGAGTGACTTCATCGTATTCAATTTTCTTCATTATTTCAGTGTTAGTTTAATTGATGCTTCTCTTTGACATTCATCCCAAACCCATTATCATCTTTCACCACTCTCCTTTCTACCTTTTATAGCTCATATTCCATTTTGTGCCTATATACTTTTCCTGTAAGAGCATTTTATTGTCTGCCTTACTCTAGATGGAAAGCTAGTGGTTTGCAAAATTGACTACACATGACATCAGCAGGAATCTTTAAAAAATATTACTAATGCCAAGACCTCACGCAAGAGATTCAGATTTAAATATTTTGGATTTTGTTTCAGGACCAGAAATATTTGAAAGCTTTCCATATGGTTCTGATATGTGGTAGAGAAAGTGGAGGATCTGTGATACACAAGAGTTTCTTCAAAGAGGACAAGAGTTGTGCTATAAGTACTGGCAATCTGTGTCCAGCAGAGTTGCTTCCACACAGCAATGTTTGAGTAACAACAAGAGCTCCACCCCTTAGTAGCTCAGGAACAGCACCCAGAGTGAATTTGTTTTCTAGTTATGAGGAAAAAGGAAGTGTCCTGAAATAAAGGCAGGAAGATAGGTATGGGTAAAGGGGGGTGGACAAGGAAGATGTTATTTGATTGCTCTCAGTGGATTTAAGTTACTGAACAGACAGCTTAAATTCCAACCTCTTACAGGCTCCATGAACTTTGGTAAAATTTTTTTAACCTCATTTATAGCTCAGTTCTCTTATCTGAAAAACGGGAGCAACAATAATATTTACAATATAGAATTGTGAATATTTGCTGAGTAAATACAGAAAGGTATGGTAAGTGCTAAGTTATTGTTATCTGGTAACCCTATCAGTAATTGAATACATTTTTCTTATTTTGAAAATAAAGCTATATGTGAATCCAAAGAGCGTGGCATGAGGGACATAAATCCCTGCCTCTAAAGAATGAGCATAGTGTAGCAATGTGCTGAAAATGAAGCCCTGGACGCTGCCCCAGCTGGAAGCAGTCATGGCCCTATACTACAGACAATCATAATGAGGTCCAGCCACTCAACTACTCCCACATTCAAGCAAGTGCTCAAAATTCCTCCTCTCCAAAGAAAACCCTAGGTTTGTCCTCTCATTTCATTTAGTCTGTTTTTATGACAGATTTTTTTCTGTCAGCTGTAAATACATAATAGGAACATTGCTAAAATGCTAAAATGAAAATAGTATATTGCCATGGTTTTTTTAAAAGAGGTTTGGAATTAATGGAAATTTAAGAAGTTGGCAACATTAAAAAAGGAAAAGTATTTGAAAGAAAATTTTAAAAACAGACTCCACAGTTCTATGGGATCATATTGAGAGAGTTTGTAAATTGCGAATTCCAAAGAACAGTTTGTGTGATGTCATTCTGGCTACTAATATTCATCTCTTTTCAAATGCACACTGTCAAGGAATGCCAATTTATAAAATACGATATGTACATGTAAATAATTAATTCAGTGATGTGTCCTTCATTTTCACTTAAAAACAGCTACTCAGAGAAGCTATTCGGCAATGTGGAATGTATTAAGCATACGTCCTGTCTCTCCAGATGACTTTTGTGCAGACTTACTCTCTTGACACTAAGCAGGCCAGCAAACCTGATGGTGATGGATGTTCTTCCAGGCATGACTGAGTGGGCCACATATGGTCTGTAAATATTGCCACTGTTGTTTACTAACAAGAGGAACTGGTACATTCAAAAGACTTCCTTTTTTCCAATCTGAGGATTTTTCATGCCATGTTTTTCTGCAATGAGTGCTTGCATTTCTTTACACTGAACAGTGTAAGTCATAATGATGAGTCTCTTCTTCAGAGTGTTTTAGTTCTAATTTGGGATTCTAATTAGAAATGCTGCTGGGGAAGGTCATATTTCAGAAATAATGATACTAAATCTCTTCTGCTGGAAAGATCTTCCAGCCAGAGACTTTCTTCCTCCACATATAACTGACCAATAATTTTTACCATCATTAGGAATGCATGAACATCACCAGGATAACACAAGAAAAGTTTTGAAGCTGTTGGCATCGAGAATTTCAAGTATTCCTTTCTTTAAAACATAAAGGTGATGTCAGCTTTTTAATTTAATTAGAGTTTTAACAAAACTAGAAAGAGTAAGATAAAAGCCTTGATGTGAGAGGTTTAGTTGGCTATTATTATAGAGTGCCTTGTATGTCCTGGAACTAAAATTTAATAGGAAGCTATTCTTTGGACAATTCAGTGCAGATTTTAATGTACAAGCAACATAAACAGAGATTATGTATGAGTGGCACTTTTATGTTTCACTCTCTTTTTTCTCAACTACTGCAATCTTTTTCTTCAAAAAGCATTTTAAAGATAATATAGTCAATATAGCATCCAATCTCTCTTATTTGAGAGGTGGACTTTCCACTCCCTCTAAAACTGTCTGATCAAAAGGGTACTGAAGATTTACTTGCTGTACTATCTTTACCTTCTGAATGGAGAAAATGCTTGCTCTTTGAACCTTCAAAACCTAAGGAGTGGCTTAATCCAGATTGTGTCATTCTCCCTCACAGAAATATCACAAAACTCCCTTGACCATGATTTTTCAGACAATACAGTCAGAAATTTACACCAGCTCACATGCAGCAGCATGTGCTTTTTGGTGGTACATTTGTCTGTCTTGGCTTAGAAACAGGTGGCAACTAATTAATTTAACCTAAAATTACAGTACCTATTTCTGCAAATTTATTAACTTATAGGTTCAGTTAGGTATCTGGACTCTGACTTGTGGTAGGAAAATGTAACAGCACAGCGATCTGATAACTCTACAGATATGACAACAGTAGGATTGCAACTTTTCAGGTTAAAGGAACTCCAAAAGACTGCACTTTGCCTTCATTTCCATGATGCTTTATATATGTTTTTAATCATGATTACCTATTTGTTAAACCACAGCATGCATTTTTATTTCTATAATGATATTTTAGTTGCAGATATATTTATTAGATGATAGATATTGAAAGAACATAATGAACAAATTCCATATAATAAAATAATAACTATTCTCCTCATAGACATAATCTAGCATCTTTTATAAAGTGTCATTTGATGCCATCCAATAATTTATTTTATCTGTATCTCTGTAAAGTGAAAATTGATTCTAGTTTTGAAAGTGCTGCATTTTGTCCATTATTCAAGACATAGAATCCCCTGATAATTGCCTTTGGAAATCACTACTTTAGACTTACACTTAGTAAACCCCATATGTAGATTTGGAAATAAAAGTGGCCCATAGGCTTTCATCTGTTTTTAAAGACATACAAGCATGCTAACTTAGCAGTTGTATTCATAGATTTGAGATTCTGAGACAATACCGAGTAATACTTCCCACTGAACAACTGGCTGTAGGGGATCGAAGGACAAAGGCTATACAATGGATAATGATAGTGTCAATTTAGAAAGCAGTAGGACTTTGTGGAAACCCATAGGTGGGTAAAAGAAAGAAGTTGGAACCTGCTTTTCTCTTAGGCAAAGCTGACTAAAAGAAGTACAACTTTAAAGTTTATTGGGACAGTCTACATCACTGACAAACCTAGTTTTCTGAAGCTAAATTTAGGACAGAAAGTTTAGAAAAGAGAATAGAATGTATTGCCTGTAGTAAGTTGGATGCATAAATTACAGATTTTGAATATAAAACTGTCTTGCGTTCGTATAAGAAACTGAGTAGTTTAGGGCTTTAAATTTTCAAATGAAAATCGAAAGCTGCTCATTCAGCTTGAACTGAAAGAATTGAAAAACAATAAAAATCTAGTCGTGATAATACAAACTAGAAAAATGAGAACAGTGATAACACTTTTATAAATTTCTTATTTTAGTTATATTTGACCTGTCGATTTTTTTCCTTTTTCAGAAATTTATGAGCATTTTACCCTTTTGAAGTTCCTTATGTACACTCTAGGTGACAGGAATATTTTCTGTTTACTTTGGTTTTCCTTTATTTGATCTATGCTATTATCAAAGGGAAAGTGATAACAATAACGATTTCAAATTTTTAGAGAAAATTATACCAGATTGTATTTTTTCAAAAGATTGCTCAATCAACACTTGCTATTTCATGTGACAATAAAAAAAAAAAGCACCAAAATAAACTTTAAAGCTTGCACACTTAGTTTTACCTGCTTTTTGTCCCTTGCTTTAAAGAGAAAAATAAGAGCTTTTCAACCTTGCAGGTATGACCAGGCTGTGTGTGCTTAAGTTGGATTTTTAGCAAGTTAAAATTTTCTTGGGGTAGATTCAGTGGCTGCTTTGTGAAATGGAAAAATTTGCTGAATATGGCCCTGTAACTGTGTATTTAATACAGACCGGGAGGCAAGTTATTGTGTGGCAGATTTCTATAGCTTTTGTGCTCAACCCTGGCAGACAGAGAGATCTTTCTCAATCCTACCTTGATAATCTTTCAAGTCTACTAGGTGGGGTGGGGGCAGGGAACAGAAAGAATATATGTAGCAGTGACCAAGGGGCAACTGACAATATCAACTCTCTTCTCTTTGAGTAGCTGACATTCCCTCTATGTTTAGACAAACACATGATTGAATTATTGTGATAAGCAAACATTTTCTAATTTTCATGCCTTAGTTATAGATTTAATCTAAGAGGTTCCTTCTAAAAGATCAAAAGAAGCAATCTCAGAAAATAAAAATACCTGATTTCTTTTAACTAATATGCATCAATCACTAAAAAGCATTTAATGAATAAAATATGGTTTAAATATTGGCTCACCTATTTAATTGTTGTGTGCAATCAATTAAGTTCCCTAATCAGCCTGTGTCTCATTTCTTTATCTGTGTAATGGAAGTTGTAATGATAGCTTCTTTTTTCTGAATGGAACAGTGAAAATCTAATCAAATAGTATGTGTATCTATTAAAATATCTTTCAAAAATAAATAGTGCTCTTTAATTTCTCTCTAAATACTATTATTACAAATACTATAATTACTATTATAACACTAGGTTTTGCACACAGAATTGTAACCAAAATTTGACACACTTCAGTATGTTGTGTGTGTGTGTGAATAGCTTTAAGATTTGGTATGTTGATATGACCTTAAGTGATTTATGCTTTCAGTTACCTTAAATTGATCTTATCAGTTCATTTACTCATGGAGTATGTAGCCTAAATAACACTTATGCCACCAAAAAAGGAAACGTATAGAGGAATCATAAAATATGTATTTGTTCAAAGCTATCCATAGTTATTAGAAGCTTAACATTGGTTTACAAGATTGGAGTGTTAACATTTCATGATAAAAACTGAGCAAGAATTTTAAAAGAAGCACATTTTCACACATATTTTGGTCTAGCAAACATGTTCCTATTTTGGGGAATTGGGGTCGGAGGAAATGAGAACTATGTAGAAAGCAGGTATCTTTGCCTATAACTCTAAACCCCACCACTTTTAGGAAATCCTAGCCATGCTTTAATAAACAATACTTGAATGAACTAGTGCATATTTTGATGTTTTTTCTAATTGAAACAAGTGTTTGGCTGTCTCCATCTATTAACTTTTCTCAGAATCTGATATTTGGGACTACTTCCTGACAGATAAGTCTTACCTTTTTTCTTCCTTTAGACTGTTTTCTTTGGTCTAATTCTAGTTGTTGTTTTTTTCCTTTCTGTTTCTTTGACTGGCCCTTCCTTCCATACCCGAAAGATATGGCCTCCTAAATCTTATTTCTTAAAATTATAGTAGTCTCTGTCCTTACTTATGTTCACTGAAATCTTTCACTACTATAGCTTCCACTAACACTCCCCTACTCATGACTGTAAAATCTTTTACCTAATTATGAACACAGCTTTTCTAGTCCTACTTCTATCTTAGAACAAAGCATGTATATTTAGGCATAGATTTAGCCTTTTAAGTTCAAAATGCCTGCTATGGCTGGGCCCTTGTCTTCAAGTCTGGCTCCTAATGAATACTGCTCAACAATCTGATGATGTCCACCATCTTCTGACTAACAAGAATAAAAACTTCCTGTGCCGGACTCAGCTGTAGTTGATAGAATTCTAAATATCTTTCAAGATTTTTGCTCATGTCATATACATGGTCATCAAAATCTTCAGGAGTAAGAATATGATGCATCCCACTCTTTTTTTTCAGGGTATATCAGTCTTAATTTTAAGAAAAAGAGTTATCTTATGTGGGTCTGATTTAACTGAGCACGTAAAAGGAATGTGGCCCTTCTTGAAGACAGACTAAACACAGAAAGGAAATCCTCTACTGCTAGAATAAAAATGGAGAAATCTATACAAAAAGATTGTGACTTCAGACCTACACTTAGGGGGGATTCAATTCTGTCCTATATATAAGCTTGGAAGAAGGGCTCAAGATCTAGATGAGAATGTCATTTAACTGACAGTTTTATTATACTTTTGAGAGACTCTAGGTAGAGAATCCAAAGACTCACCATGCCTAGACTTCTGATCTGCAAAATTATGAGCTGATAAATATGTTTTAAGCTCCAAAATTGTGGTAAGTTGGTGACAATAAATAATAGATATATTATTCTTTGTAAACAATGCCCCTCCCAAAAGCACATTCACAGCAACACAGACGTATTCTTGTTATTATTCAAATTCCTGGAAATGAGTTAAGTTTTTAAACTGTGCCAGAGCTGTGTCTTCTACTTCTGAATTTCCTTCCTGATGCTTCCTAAATCCAGGTACTTCACTTTACCCTCTGGGAGCACATTTATCATTTCTAGAGACGGGAATGCCAATAATGATACAAACACACTCTGTCTTCTCATCCAAACAGCATCCTCTCTGTTGGTTGACGATGAGAAATGCATCTGAAGAGACAGACTCTGCCTGAAAGACCATCATGATACTACTTGATATGCCTGGGTGTCTTAGTGAATGAATAAATACCAGGATACCACAAAGAATATATGGAAAGAAATGCTCTCAACCCCCATGAGCAGTTTTATGCTCTCACCTTACTCTTCCCAGGATAGAAAATGCTGTGACAGTAAAATTACTCTGCAGTCAGGAGATGGTCTCTATTTCAGCTTTTCCTGCTCACCATTTAAATAGTCTTATTTTTCCTGCGTTTATGACATGGGTATTTTCCAGCCGCCAAAACTCAACCTTCCTTTTTCACTGTTTACACAGCCTATGTCTTAAGCATATTATGCCATAGGACAAAACTTTTCTCTTAACTACAGTATGATATATACACATGAATCTTTACTAATTATTGCTATTAACCAGAGTATAGCTCCCTCACTTAAAATACATTTTATTTTATTTTTTATGAACTTCATACCATATCCCTAATTCTTAAACTCTTTTTGGAAGTAACCATTCAGACATTGAAGCTCTGGGTTGAATGATAAACATATAAAAGACATTAGATTTTATATAATGTAGATGCTATTTAATTTCATCTGAACTGTCAAGCAACCAAATGTTCAGGTGCTAAATAAATTTCAAGGATAATTAAAAGAGAAATTCTTTAAAATAAACCTGTCAACTTGTTTTCCATGTGAAAAAATAAAAGGTTCTAATCCTTTCATAATGAATAGCAACAAAATTAATTTCTCTTCAGCTCAACATAGTTTTTTGAAAAGGTAAAAAAAAAAAAATTGGTTAGAAGAAAATGTTTTTCCAAGGCCCATGAGCTTCAGCTAAACACTACCTCTCCAGCATATTTCTAATTAAATATGCAATTAAAAATGTTCACTGCACCCCTAGGCCTCCCATCTTATTTAAATAACTGCTTGTCCAATTTTAAAAAGAAAGTATAGCTTTCTAAGTATTTTTTAAACCTTTCAGATTTTCTGTGATTTCTCTCCCAAACACATTTCTTATTAAAATGTAACCCTTTAGAAATATGAACAATTCCTTAAACATTTAATAACCATAAATAGGATATTTCTAAATAGCTGATATTAGCTAAAATCACAAGAAATACTCTGAGGAAAATGAATGTCTATTTTCTTTAAAGACAGTTCAAGTATAATTCATGTAATTATATATATATATTATATGTATTTTTTTACTCAGATGATACTGAAAACTATAAAACCAAATAAATGTTCCAACTCACAGTAGATCAATTATATATTATGCAACAAAAATTAAATTTTACTTATTCATATGGTTTTAAATAATGATTCTTTATACCATTAGTTTAAGTGTATTTTTTATTCAGAATATTATACTATGCTAAAATTATCATATGGCTAATATCTATGGGAAAACTCATTTTAAATTATAAACACTTTTCACAAATGACTTGTGAGATGGATCAGGCTTAACATATACCAATCTAGAGGCTTTCCATTTTACCAGACTCTACTGAGGGAAAACAAAAGACAATAAGTGTTTTATTACTAGAGTTTTCCAGTACAATTTTATTATTTGGATTTATCCTTTTAAATTTTAATTTCTATGGCAATGATTGTGTTAAAAGTTGATCCTCTGTGATTCCTAGGACCAAGCTGAACTATTGACGGAATTTGGTCTTTCTCCGTAGAAGGCAACCCTGGAGAGCAGACATCAGCAAAGCTACATTTGCAGATTTCAGGCCACAAATAAGGGAGAAAAAAATTAGAGAAAGTACAAATTCTTAAATTTTATCCCCTCTCTTAAATCTCTACTGTAGCCCATATCTGCCTGGCAGGTCACTGGCCATGTGTCACTTTTGTGGAATTTAAACAAAAGACATAATGTAGTTCTAGTTTAGGGAGTAATGTGAAGCAATGACAAAACACATCCCAAGAGGGAAGCAGATAACAAGAATGGAATGTAGTCAGCCATGATCATTCTTTCTGTTCACAGACCACAAAGCCGAGGAAAATTGCCAGATACCGTTATATAAAAATTAGAAATCACTGTTGCAGTAAAAACACCACAATACAAGTGTTACTTGTATAGATATATGAGTGATAATTATCCCAAATGAATGAAGCTGTAATATCTAGAATAGACATGAAGAATTATTACACATCTGTAAGAAAAGGGCAAGAAGTTCAAAGAAAAATTATGGAAAATCTAACAATATTCACTTAAGGAAATGTAAAAACTCTAAAACATTGTAGGAAGAGTCTGTAACTAAAAATCAGAAAAATGCAAAGCTGGCAAGTATCATAAGCTACCATATGATTCTTATCAAAATGGTAAATAATAAAAAATAAGATAATACCAAGAGATAATAAAAATGTGGAAAAATATGGTATGTGGGACTGCTAATAGGATTTTCCATAAAAGCACACTTTCGGCTGAGCAATGTAGCAATGTAGGGAAATTAGGAATGTGTACATCATGTATCCTAGGAATCGCTCTCCTAGTCATCACTGTAGAGAGACAGAGTGAATGTAAGGATCAAATACAAGACTCTTCATTGCAGAAGCACTTGTGATATAAGAGGCCTGGAGATCACTTAAGTTTCAGCCACTAGAGTCTGAATAAGATGGATGCATACTAGAAAATAATATGACTCTTATTATGGACAGGTTACAGGGAGTATCTTAGATGTGCATGCAAAAATATGACTATATCTTTAAAACATTGAATAAAAAATAAAAAGAGAAAGAAAATCAGGTGAGATTTATAGCCTGAATCAATTTATGTCAATTATGCATAAGACAAAATATACATATAAACATGTAAATTTTATTAAACAGCTTACATTCCTGTGAAGTGGAATAAAAGTAGGGTTAGGGTACAAGAGCATTGATTGCCATAATGGATACAATTGACATGAACTGAACATTATGATTAAATTCTCAGTACTTGAAGTTAAAAATAAAATCTGCTGAAAATACAGAGTGTAAATAATAATACTGTATATACTTACACCTCCTCAAGAGAACAAATGGATTTAAGCACTTTATGATTCTATTTACATATAAACTGTGATATGCTTATTATAAATCTTTCTTATTTTCTCATTAAGTTAGTATTTCCTCCCAGCTTTGCTTACCAAACTTTTTGTTAGTCTAGTTTGATTTACTGCGGGCAAACTGCAAGCATTCATACTTACTCCACAATTCAATCTTTACACTAATCAAATATGACCTTTCCCAGGTTAATATGTTCTTTTTCAAGGTTTGCCTTTATTTTGCTCTCGAAGAGAATATGAAAGTATTTGAAATATGAAGTTTTGTTTTTCTGTTTTCTGATTCTATAAACTCATAGCTAAATATATTCAGGGCAAACAAGAGCAATAACTAAAAGCATGAATAAAAAGTTCTATAGGTATAGAACAATAAAAAGTCCTGTACCAAAAATTCATGTTATTATGTAGAAACAATATTATATTAAATCCTAAAATAGGACCAGTTTAATAGCATTAGCATGTATAAGCATAGAACAGTCTAATTTGGTAAAAATAATTCAATTATTTTCTCTTTTATTTGAAAACATCATTTCTCATCTCAGTTATTGTACAATATATGTATACTAACTTCTTAGAACAGAAGAGTCATCTAAAGGAAACATCATAAAATAGTAAATATTCTATACTTTCTATAATTTTTCAGATTTTAGAGTTATTTTATATTTACTTCTGTTTTTATGTAGTAAACTAGTAATATTCTTACGTTCTAAATGTTAATTATGGCAGTCTTAAGTATAGAATCATTGAAAAAATACAAGTAAATTAGTAAAATAAAGTAAAATAAGGAAAGTAATACAATAAAAGCTCAGAGACACAGAGCAGGTCCAGAGTCTACACTAATGCCTAATGGGTGTGGCCATTTCCTCTACACAAAGGATAATAAAAGGTCTCTTATATCCCCACAGAGTTTACATTTTTGATCTAGAGAACTTCTCTTTCCAAAGATGAAAAAATTGCCTACTTCTAAAGGTAAGAAAGTCTATATTCCTGTCTCTATAAAGGTGCTGAAGTTTATAATTTGGCATCTCCATTAATTTCCTAGGGTTGTAATAAAAAAAATTGAGCAGCTTAAAAAGTAAAAGCATACAGGAATCTAGACAGCTAAGGTGAAGTTTTCTCTCTGACTGTTATTACATGGCATTCTCTTTCTCTCTTTTGCTCTTATAAGAATTTTAGTCATTTTAGAGTAAGAACACATCTTTCTTTGTTATGACTTCATATAAACTAATTACTTCTGCAGTGACCCTGTTTCAAGGTAAATTACCCTAGAAAGTACTGGGAGTAAGAATTCAACATATATTTTGGGGTACAAAATTCAACCCAAGAAAGTGGCTGTCTTTTGTTTTACAAACTTATTTATATTAGCTTTCTTTTCACCAGAACAAAATAATTTTCACTACTTAAAGGAGAAAAGGTTTATTTTTAGCTCATGCTTTCAGAGTATTAGTGGCAGAAGGCATGGCCAAAAACAGCTGCTCAACCCATGGAATCCAGGAAGCAGAGAGAGGGGAGAAGTGGCAGAGATGAAGGGACCAGGGACCCGATATAGTAGTTCTCAAGGTCATGTCTCAAAATTCACATAGACACACTGAGAAGTGTGCTTTTAATCCCTTAGGCAGTTCTTGAGTCAATCAAGTTGACAATTAAGATTAGAAGTCACATTCTACCCATTGTCAATTTGACATACAAACACATCACCAATCTACACTAAATACCAAAGTAAATGCAATAACAAGGTCATAACTCTACCTAACATGATGTATGTGTCTATCCTGCATATAACCAAATACACATTGATTCTTTCTCCCAAAGTCTGCTCAATAGTCCTAACACTGCTCAAAAATTTTTGGATTGGGTCTTTTCAATCCAAAAATTAAGCTTTGGCTTTAAATTAGGCTTTAAGTTTCTCAAATCTTTCTGCTCTCTCTCTCTTTTATTGCTTCTGATTCTCACTGAAAGCAGTTAGCAGCACCCATGCCAGAGCCTAAACCTTGAGCTACCTTGAAATTTTTTCCACCAGATTAATCAGTTCACTTCTTTTAAAATCAGTTTCACTTGAAGTTTCAGAACATAAGCAAAATGCAGACAAATTTTCTGTTAGCATTTAATACACGTACCTTTAGTCTAATTCCCGATGAAATTCTCATTCTCATCTGAAATCCCAGGAGCCTGGCCTTTACCATTTATTAGCATTCTGGTCATTGGAACTCTAATCAATAACACCTATCAGGCTCTGATTACAGAATTTTATACTTCCTCTAGCCTGCTTCTCCAGACTTTTCCAAATTCCTCAGGCCAATCAGTTCCAAAGTCTTCTGTACTGCATGGTCAGTTATAGTCACAGGAACAACTCCACTTCTCTGAAACAAGTTTTCTGTATTTGTCAGCTTTTTCCTCACTGGGACAAGACACCTGACATCATAACTTAAACAGAAGAGAGATCTATAGTTGGCTTATAGTTTTAGAGGTTTTAGTTCATTGTTAGCTGGCTCCAGATTATGGCACAGACATGACCGAAATATTTTCCCAGCTCATGATATCCAGGAAGGAGAGAGAAGGGGAAAAGCTCCAGAGAAGAAGGGTCTAGGGACCAAATATAGTTTTCAACATCATGCTTCTATGACACAGCCAAGCACACTAAGAAGTATACCTTACTACCTCCTTGCAGATTTCTCAAGCCTTTGAAGTTGGCAGTCAGGATTAGCCATCAGTCCACTGTATGTGCAGAATCTGTCTGGTTATCACAGTATCACCTGGAGATGATACTAGGTATGAAGGACCTAGGTTACATTTTTACTCTGACCACTGTCATTGAAGTGAATAGATTAAATCCTAATTTTTCGTTCAGTACTGTAGTGTTTCTTCTAACATCTACCTATCATCCTGTCTATCTAACACTCAAGTAAAATAATGTCTAACACACATCAAATATCCTGAAAGCATCAACTGACTAGAAGAAGGAGAGCCTTAATTCACTATTGGATGTGGCTACCTTTAAGAAATTGATATTTAGGAGTTAAGAATTCATGAAATGAATGTTTAAATATTGAATATTTAATATTTGGAATTTAATATTTGTCAGTCTAGAATTCAGGAAAATGAATACTCTTCAGGAATGTGTTTTCTAATTCATTTGAGCAAAAGGAAGTATTTTCTAAATATCTTAATCTAGTATAAGTGTTCATTTGATACTGGCCAGGCTTGACACTCTCAGATCCTCACTTCTGCATCCTAAAAAATCCATGGGGATGGGATGTTTTATCATTATTACATAATCATTGGATGATTATCCAATTGTGATTAGGTAAGAAACTGAACTGAGAATTCAATGTACATTTTATATGATGTGCTTAACTTCCTTTTATAGTCAAAATTGTATTTCATAAATGTGTAAAGCCCCATATATGCGGTCAATTAGAGATTACTAAAGTTGGCGGGAGCTAATCTGTGACAAGCAGAATTCCAGGATCACCAAAGTAAGCAAGTGCGTAATGAGGAATGAAGAAGATTCAAGAAGCTCCACACACTAACATCTTGCCAGATACTCTTCAGTACCCAGTGCTAAAATTAATTCCTTCTACTTATCATAGTGAAATTTAACTTGAAAATGAATTGTGTGTTAAAATGTGTTTTAGTCAAGTTTTTCTGAGGATATTTCATCTTCTTCAAATGAACCACTTATGGCTTGAGAGGATCTTTGAAAAATAAATGGGAAAAACTGTCAGGAAGAATTGAAAGTGTAAAATAAAGATGGAAGAAATATAGTGACCACAAGCATTGGATATTGCCATTCTTACCTTAATTAATTGCTTTAATACTACGGGAATTTTTAAAACAAATGATTAAATGTAATTTTATAATCTGTTTTAAATTTTACAAAAAAAAAAAAGGAAAATAAGAAATAGACCAGAAGTAGCTACTCTTTGGATGTAGAATGGAGTGTTCTTTTAAATGTCCTAGAAACTGTTTTTATGAGACAGGGTTTTTCTATGTAGTCGAGACTGGCCTTGAACTCATTGTCCTAGAAACTTTCGTGAGAACAATTCAGTTCTCTGAAACTGATTTTCAAACTCTCCTTTGGGCACCTGTGCACTGGCTCTGATTGGTGAAAGGGAGAAGGGTTGGGGCAGACTGTCTGGTAAATCTTGGGACATCATTTCAAGCACAGCATTTCTGATCGTTGCATTTACACACTTAAACTTAAAGAACTTTTGAATAAAGTGTGGCCCTGTTTCACAATGAATTTGAAGAAGTAAAACTGACCTAGTAAGCAGATTAACATGCCAAGAGGAAGTAGTACTTCTTTACAATTAGATGTTATTTCAAACTTAGTTTTGCTAAACTTCTAGATCATTTTCTGTTGACTACATATGGTTACAGTGTTGGTTCTCAATAGGAATTTACATTTTTCAATTATATTTCTTAGACAAATGTCATTAAAATACAGCTTACTCCACTAATATAGTGCAACAGTGTAGATAGATGAATAAAATATCCTATCATGCTGTAGAATTAACTGCATTTCTTCCTTTGAAATAAGCATACCAATTTAATTAATTATAAATGATTTTTTTTAATAACCTTTCATGCCAGTACCAGAAAATTTTATTATTTGGGAAACATCATATTTCAAATGAATCATTTTAGAGAAAAGGTAAACTTTCTTGAAAGTTCATGTTCACTTCTTCATGAATATTAACTGATAAAAATTATTCCTTCTGAAATGTTGAACTTTGTAATACTATGAATATGGCTATATAAATATGATGAAGTTATAAATATAACAGATAATACAGTAACAATATAATATTGCAGACATAATATTCCTTGATTTAGTTTTTTGAAAATGTGGATAATATGGGCCAATTAAACATTACAAATTTTTGGAAATAAAGCTATTTGCTACATTTAATATGACCTAGTTGCAATTTATTAGTACTCTGGCAATTTCTGACTTATTATTTTAATAAAGATAGAGGCTATGATAGTTTGATATCAATTATTCAAAATAAAACATCTTAAACTTGATAATATCCAAACTTAGAAAAATTATTCGAGATCACCAATAAAATACCAATAAACTTAATGGAGGAAAAAAAAGAAAATAGTTCATCAATCATATTTCCCATTTTTCGCCTCATGTTTAATGTAGTCTGCTAAGAATAACATGTACTTCATTCTGTTTTACTTTGTCAGAGTTATTCTGAAGCTATTTTTCATAATTTAAATATCCTCCCTCAAAATATGTTAATTTAGAGCCTCTGCTTTCTGAATCAGTGAGATTTTTCTCCATAATATTAGGCCGTGACATGTTTAATTAGAATGATACATTCTAAACAAACCCTGGGCCACAAAGAGAAAGATCCAATGTCCTATTATTTTGATAACTTAGGGGAGAGTGACTATGGTCCCTCTACATTAAGTAGGGCAGAATTTTCCTCTTTATTTTATAGCAACCAAGTTTCTATATCAGAAATATGAAAACTATTACCGTGTATTCCATTGAAGTGATTCATCATTATCTGTATTTTGGTGTGTGAATTCGGTAAATTTGCACTGATAGAAAATGTGAAACTTTACATCTTCTACCCCAATAAAATCACTCATGCCACACAGAATAAAGTCAATTTTTAAATATTTTATGTGTTTATTAAAATATTTAATTATAGGGTTGAAGATGTAGTTCAGTGGTAAAGTAGTTGCCTAAGATGTTCAAGGCCCTGGATTCCATTTCCGGTACTATGGAAAACATTTCATTGTAACTCTTAATCAAGTTTTACTTAGTATGCAATAATTCAAAAAGCCTCAACCAAGGCATTACTGGCTTTTGGAGCCTAGATACTTCTGTGTGTTCTATAATGTTTTACAGTATAAATGGTTCCTATACAATCCAAGACAGTAGCACACATACATACAGTTGCAGTAATACAATTAGAGCTATGTCCAGACTTTGCCTCTTTTGGAAAAAAAATGCTTCTAATTGGGAACCATTGCTATAATACATATTTTTAAAATTATTATACATTATGCTTCAAGTAGTAGGCTCAATTCATTTGAATTATTTTCAACTATGAAACTTCTATATTTTAACAAAGCATCCTGTATCCTTGTCAGAATATTTGGTAAAAAAGTAAGTAACTCTTAAAAATAGAAACATATTACGTGAATTTCATATAAAGAAATGAAATTTCAAAACATCTTGGAGTGTTAAGCAAGGCCTCATAATTCCATGATATAAAGTTCTGAATTATCACAATAAAGCAACATAAGAGACATGAAATTTCCTCTCATGTACATATCATAAAAATTATCTGTATTCACCTGCTAGGAAAACTAGATTTTGAAATATCATCCATGTCTTATTAATAATGACTTATTTACCCATTGTTACACTATTTCTGGAAAAGGATAAAAGTTTATATAGAAATAAAATGTAAATAGAAATTAAACAAAAATTAAAGGAGTCAAATGACCAAAAAGAGATAAATCATTTTTTTCCAGAAAGTTTAATCACTTTCTCATAATTTTTCTATAAGTGATTTCCTTCTCTTAAGGTATGGGCCAACATGAATAGCAGCTTCTAGGAGAAACCTTAAGTTGGGGTGACTGTCTAGCCAAATGATTCTTTGATACTCTTTTGTGTCCCCATCCTTCATGAACTTATCATATTATGTTTATACTTTTACAGGTTTCACAAAGTCGTCATTATGTGAGTTTTCTCTGTATTGTGAGAGTAGAACTGTGGAAAATATGAAGCCATTGGGTTGGATGAAACAATCAGGGTAGAACTATTCCACCAACAACCATGTCGATCACAAGTGGCAGTAGTGAGGTTTATGTTATGGTTTGGATCTTATATGTCCCCCAAAGGAATGTGTTGAAGGCCTGATCCCAGCTGATGGAAGGTGTTGGAAACTATGAAATGAGTTTTAGTGGGAGGAAGGTAGATTTCTGGAGTGTGCTGTTGAAGGGTATTTTGGGCACCAAGCCCCCTCTTCTCCCATGCTCTGCTTCCTGACCACCATGCAGTGAGCAGCTCTGCTCCACCACACACATCCCCCATGTTGGCCTGTCTCACCACAGGCCCAAAGCAATTGGTCCAAGCAACTATGGGTGAAACTTCATAAACCATGAGTCAAAATAAATCTTTTCTTCTTTAAAGGTGTTCAATTCAGGTATTTTGTCACAGCAAAAAACAGCTAACACAGTTTAAGTTTCATATGAAAGACTCAAGTAAATGTATGGAAACTGCATAAATTTCTACAAGTAGCAAAGTTTAAGAGACACCAGCCTGTGAAGGTCTAACCAGTAGCATTTCAGAGGATCTAATATATGATGAAACAAATGAAGTTTCAGAGATGAGCAGCAACATATTAACAACTCATGGCCAGAAGACAAAATCTGTTCCTCAGTAAAGAATAATGGCAGATGAAAACTATGCCTAAAAACACATTAAAGAATTTACAGTGATGGTTTTTGTTACAAGCATACCTTTATAGTTTTACCTGTAGTTGCATGAAAGATATTTAGGCCTGCTTTTCCTACAATGCCATTTAGCTGTTATATTATCAAATCCAACTGTTAAATGACTCTCATGGAGAACAACTATGTCAAAGCTGCGGTTATCTTCAATTAAGTTTTTACTTGATTTATGAAATAATGCAATGAAGTATCACTTTTAGTTTGTAAAAAGGAAAACATTTAGTTAGAAATGAGAAAGCATATCGTATCAAAATTTTTCTGCCTAAGCCCAGGGAGAACATGCTCTGCTCATTTAATTCTCTGCCAGGTAAAACAAACTACTATGTCATCTGAAAAGCTCCATATGTTTACCCATCCATTTACCCATCATCCATTAAATCATTTGACAAATATTTACTGAATGTTGGTTTTGTGCCTGGCATAATTTTGGGCACAGGAGATAATGTTCATAAACAAAATCTAGCTTTTTCTTTTTTATGAAGCTTATTTTCTAGAGAGACAAGGTACACACAGAGAAGACACAATAAAATTTAAACTAAAAATAACATATATGGCATCTTTTATGGTAATAGTGTAAATGGAATTAATATACTTTATACTCCTAAAGTTGGAATTAACAAGACATGGTATAACATCTTAGACAAATTACAGATTCATTTTTTCACACAAAAGATGTCCATATGTAGTCTATACAGTTCTGTAATCAAGTATCCACAGATCATTAGATGGCTTTCTTACATTTTGTTCATTTGTCCGTACAGTGTCATCTTAATGGTTACAAGTAAGATACTGAAGCTGATCTTAATGTCCTACACTCCAGGAAAGAGGACGGGGAAGAGCAAAACAATGTTCCATACCTCTTGAGTCAGCCGTTTAAAATCATTTTCTGGAAGCTTGATCTTATAAGTTTTACTCGTATCAAATTGGCCATTCCTAGCTAGAAATGAGAATGGGAAACACAAGATGGGGAACATCTTACCTGAGAACATCATTGTCTTGAATAAAAACTGAATTCTCTTTTTAAGGAAACGTTCATTATCCTGAATATCTGGGAACTTCCCAGCGCTCTCAGCCACAACCTCCCCGACTTCAGAGTTCTCTAACACAGCAAGGATTATTTCTTTCTTATCTCAGGATACAGCACATTGCTCAGCACAGTACATCTTCAGTACCTTATAGAAGGAACCAAAAGTACATGAATGAATAGTTATTTGACGGAGTTACTTCCCTGGTGTCTGAGATGGGGAATGATCCTAAAACAAATAATCCAACTTAACAAATGTAATTTAAATAATGCTTTGGTCTGTCACCATTACTATGCCCCTAGGGATAGATAAAGTAAAACCTTTCATAAAGACTTTAAAATGTATTGTAATCCGTACAATAATACATATTCAATCCAGCCACCAATAATCCATCATGTGGCAAATACAAATGAATTGTTCTGGGAGTATTTATCAGCAAGAAAAGGGCTTCTAAAACCAGGTATTTTTTTCCCATTAAGTTTATTGGTACATTTTCGGTATAAAATACAGTTACCTCCATCATTGGGATCTTGTACCATTACATGAGTGTCTTGGGTCTTATTTTTTTCCCCTTCCCCTGCCCTCCCTTCACCCCCTCTACCCTTCCTTATTTATGAAGACATTGTTTCCATTTTTTTTTCCTTTTCTCATATTTTTTCTTTTCCCATTTTTCCTTTCACCTACTACTCCCACTTCCCCTGCTCCTTTAGACCTTTTCTTCAGGTTACAAAATATCAATCATACATTTTTAAAATTACAATATCAAGATCTAGGAGACATTACCACAGATTTGACAGAATGTAAAAGGATATAGAAAGTATATTACAAAAATCTTTTTTTGAAATTAATTTGACAACTTCTAAGAGGTACCTTGGAAGACAAATCAATGAAACTAACTCTGGAGGAAATAAAAAATTTGAATAGCACCTATTAAAGAAAGTATATTCCTAGCTTGAAAATCTACCTATATGACAACAGCAGGCTCATATACATTTTAACTGAAAAATTATATCAAACAATTAAAGC
>NW_004624779.1:2327616-2337633 GCF_000247695.1 Heterocephalus glaber | reverse complement strand
ATCTATGTTCATTAGTCAGATTGGCCTATAGTTCTCTTTTTCAGTTGGGTCTTTCTCTGCTTTGGGGATCAAGGTGATGCTTGCTTTGAGGAATGAATTTGGGAGTATTGCTTCCCTTTCTATTTTGTTAAAGAGTTTAAACAGTAGCGGCAGTAGTTCCCCTCTAAATGTCTTGTAGAAATCAGTGGTGAAGCCATCAGGACCCGGACATTTTTTAGTTGGTAAGTTTTTAATTATATTTCCAATTTCATTGATTGATATTGGGTTGTTTAGAATTTTTAGGTCTTCTTCATTCTACTTCTGTAATTCATGTATGTCTAGGAATCTATCCATTTCTTCTGTGTTTTTCATCTTTTTGGCATATAGGTTCTTGAAGTAGGTATTGATGATCCTCTGGATTTCTTCTGGGTCTGTTCTAATTTCACACTTTTCATTTCTAATTGTGTTGATTTGAGGCTTTTCTTTTCCTTTTTTCCTTTTTGATAAGGTTGGCTAAGAATTTACCAATTTTGTTGATTCTTTCGAAGAACCAACTCTTGGATTCATTAATTTTTTGTATCATTCTCTTAGTCTCCATTGCATTGATTTCTGCTCTGATTTTTATAATTTCCTCCCTTCTATTGCCTTTGGGTTTTTCCTGCTTTTCTTTTTCTAGAAGCTTGAGGTTCATCATCAGGTTGTTTAATTGGGCTTTCTCTGTTTTCCTAATATGAGTATTCACTGCTATGAATATCCCTTGTAAGACTGTTTTCATTGTGTCTCATAGATTCCGACATGTTGTGTTGTCATTGTCATTTATTTGAAAGAACTGTCTGATTTTTTGTTTAATTTCCTCTGTGACCCTTTGGTTATTCAGAAGTGTGTTGTTCAATTTCCAGGTGTTTATGAAGTTTTTGCAGTTTCTTTTCCTATTGATCTCCAGCTTCATCGCACTGTGGTATGATAATATACAGGGAATAACTTCAATTCCTTTATACTTACCTAAATATGTTCTATGAGTGAGTATGTGGTCTATTTTGGAGAACAACCCACGTGCAGATGAAAAGGATGTGTATTCTGATTTTGTGGGGTGAAACACTCTATAAACAGCTGGTAAGTTCATATGTTCAAGAATTTGATTGATTTCTGGTATTTTCTTACTTGTTTTTTGTCTACTTGATCTATCTGTTTGTGACAATGGGGTATTGAGGTCTCCCACTACTATTGTATTAGTGCTTATATGGTTTTACATGTCCATTAGTATTTGTTTAATATAGTTGCATGCACTAGTGTTTGGTGAATAGATATTTATGATTGTCATCTCTTCCTCTTGGATTGTTCCCTTTACAAGGATATAGTGTCCTTCTTTGTCTCTCTTAATCAGTGTGGGTTAGAAATCCACTTGTTCTGTAAAGAGGATAGCCACTCCTGGTTATTTTCGCATTCCTGTCACATGGAGTATTGTTTTCCACCCTTTAACTTTCAGTCTATGAGTTTCTGTTTGAATTAAGTCTGTTTCTTATATGCAGCATAATGTTGGATCTTGCTTCTTGAGCCATTCTGTCAGTCTATTTCTTTTTATTGGTGAGTTGAGACCATTAACACTGATGGTTATAACTTATACGTATTGAGTTATCATTGTCATGACTTTTTCTTTTTGTCTGATCCTCCCCCTTTGGTTTTAATTTCTTGTCATGCCAGATGGGTTCATTCTGCTTTGCTTCCTGGGGTTGTGATCCTCATTGTCTTTTCCTAGGATTGTGTCTAAAATTTTTTGGAGTGCTGGTTTGGTATTCATGAAATTCCTAAGGTGCTCTTTGTCATGAAAGTATCTTATTTCACCAACAATTTTGAAAGATGCTTTTGCAGGGTACATCAATCTTGGTTGGAGGTTGTTTTCCTTTAGGGCTTGAAACACATCACTCCAAGCTCTTCTTGCCTTGAGGGTTTGCATTGAAAAGTCTGCTGTGAATCTGATGGGCTTTCCTTTCTATGTGATTTGTTTCTTTTCTCTCACTGCTTGTAGAATTTTGTTCTTCTGTTGGGTTTCTGGAATCTTAACAATTATATGTCTATTTCTAGATTTTTTTGATCAAGGCTAGCTGGAGTCCTATATGCCTCACTTATCTGTATGTCAAGTTCTTTTCCCCTCCTTGGGAAGTTTTCTGCCATCACTTCTGTGAACAGTTTTTTTATGTTATCTACACTGTCTCCTCTTTCTTCATTGACTCCAGTCAGTCTTATGTTATTTTTCTTTGCATCATCTAGCAGCTGCTGGATTGTTTTCTCCTGGTCCCTTACAATTTTAAAGAATTTTCTGTTTTCCCGGTCACTAATTGTAATCTTATTTTCTATATCTGAAATTCTTTCTTCACATTGGCTCTTTCTGCTGCATAGACTTTCAATGGAGTTTTTAATCTCCCTGAAATCTGTTTGCATCTGTCTTATGGATTCCATTTGTTTCCTATGTTGGGATTCCATCGTGTTCCTCTGCTCCTCTATTTTTTATCTGTATCCTCTCTAGATTTATTAATCATCTCTTGCACTATGGGCACAATCTTTGCTGTTATGTGAGAAATTATTTCTGATTTCATTTTTTCCAGATCATCTTTCATTGCTAGTTCAGGGAGTCCAGGTGGTTGAGCATCAGAGTGTTCCGTCTCATTTCCCATTGAGGTTGTGGTAGGTGATCTGGAAGTCTGGTTATGAGGCTTGTTTACCTGTCTTCTCATTTCATCGAGGGGGGGAGGGTGTTCATAGTACCCAAGCACCTCACCTCTTCTGTGCTGGGAGCTGTAGCACATCTACCCAGAAGCCTCCTGCATGCTGCAATCTGCAGCACACCTACCTGGAAGTCTCCTCCTGGCTGGGAGCTGTGACACACTGACCTGGAAGTCTTCTCCAGGCTGAGAGCCATGGCATGCCAACCTGGAGGCCTCCTCTGTGCTGGAAGCTGTGACACACTGACCTGGAAGTCTCTGGGCTGGGAGCCATGACACGCCAACCCAGAGGCCTCTGTGCTGGGAGCTGTGGCACACCTACCCAGAAGCCTCCTCCATGCTGGGAGCCATGCCATGTCTACCAAGAAGCCTCCTGCATACTGGGAGCCACAGCACACCTACCCAGAAGCCTCCTCCTGGCTGGGAGCTAAGGCAAGCTGATCTGGAAGACTCCTCCTCACTGGGAGCTGTTGCACACTGACCCAGAGGCCTCCTCTGTGCTGGTAGCTATGGAACACCTACCCAAAAGGCTCTTCCAGGCTGGGAGCTGCAGCACACCTACCTGGAAGCCTCCTGATGGAAGCTAATTTTCATACATGTAGTTTGATCAAAAGAATGGCATTATCAAGGTCAAAAATTTCTAAAATTTAGTAGACATAAGATGTATATAAATATCATAGGCATAAGAATTATATCAAGTGATTATAAAATGCAATATTTCAATCCCTTTGATCTAAGAGACTATGATTCAGTGAATCAGAGTTTCTGAATTGCATTTTTTTAAAAGACTGCTACAATTTTTTTCTGATAACACTTGATAAACACTTGATATATAAGAATGGAGCAACTGTGTATCTGTTTCTCTGATGTCACTTTCTGGGAAAAATATCCACTAGAGACCTTGAAAACATCTTCAATAGCAGTACTCAGGAGTGCAAAGATCCCACTGATTTGGAGTAAATGTGGAAATTTTTAAATTAAATAGACAGAGTTTGAAGTTGATAATTTTTCTAAATATTAAAGAATTGACAAGGACATTTGACTGAATAGGAAACTATGGAAACAATTTCAAGTTAAGACTCTCCTTAGAAAATACATTTGTTGTTCATCAGTTTGTAAAAGCATGAGTCTCATAGATACCATGGTTCTCTGCTATAAAGTCTGGAACAATAATTTGAATGTATAAAAATTTAGAAACTTTTTATACTAATTAATTAATATAGCTGTAAAGTGAAAACAGAAAAAAGAGATGTAAGTATTTATCAACCACACATAACATAATCAGTTATCATGTTAACATAATTAGATCAGTCATAATATGAGTATGTTTGTGTCTCTATATACATACCCATGTTAAGTAAATTACTTTATCTGATACATTGTAAATTTTTTAAAATACTAATTAATTTGAAGGGCTACATCTAATAGTTTTAATTTAATAATACTTAATCACAAACTTTTGCTCACCCAAATATAAAACATTGTTTTGAAAAGTGACAAATGCACACAAATATATGCCTCTTTCTGTTTTGATAGATTTTAGGGGGGATACTGTCTCAAAGATATTATTTAAATTAGAAATTCATAAAGATACACTTTAAAAATATAATTTTGACATCCCCAATGTGTTATGTGGCCCGTCAGGAGAATGCTGCTATTAACTCGGAGTCCTCAGATATTATAGGACCTTCACAGACATCATTTTCTGCCTGGTCTCTGTTCACACCAAACAACTTAGCTCTAGGTGGTCTCTGAGGGTCAAAAACTAGAGAAAGATCAATAAAAGCTGCCAACTATATCATGTTGTTTTTACAGAGAATTCACAAGGTGAATGAAAATATAACATGAACCTAAACTGTGGAGTTCTATTGTCTGAACTCACAGCTCCAAAGAAATGGGATAATTTCAATACTTAAAACAGGAAAACATTAGAATAATTATTCTAATAAGTTTTATTGAATTATAATTTATACACAAAAGAAAATCTGTACATGTTTAATGTACAGAATTTGATGTGTTTGAATACATACATACACCCATAATACCATCACTACAATCAAGGTAATAACTATATCCATTGCCTCTAAAATGTCCTTGTATCTCTTTTTATGTGTGTTGTGTTTTGTTTGCACTCAGAATATTTAAATTGAGATCTACTCTCTTAACAGACTTTAAGTTCACAATTCCAGATTGTTAAATATAACCATCAGGATGGAAATAGGTCTCTTGAATTTATTGATCTTTCATAACTGAAACTTTAGCCTCACTGAGCAACAATAACTCTCTACATTTCTCTCTCCCAGTTTCTGGCAACCACAATTCTCACCTCTGCTTTAATGAATTTGATTATTTTAGAAAGCTTATATAAGTGAAATCATGCGACATTTGTTCCTCTGAGAATGGCCTGTTTCACTTACCATGATGTCTTCTAAGTTCATCTATGCTATCATGAATCATAGTAGGATTTCCTTCTCTTTAAAAGCTGAATAATATTCCCGTACTACGTTGAATAAAAGTACTGGCAAATGTGGGTTGTTTGCCTTGTTCCAGACCGAAGAGGAAAAGCTCTAAGTTTTCACCGTTAAGTATGATATTAGTGTGAGGTTGTTATACATTGCCTTCCCTTACGTTAGGGTACATTCTTTCTAGCCTTAGTTTGTTATCCATTTGTCAGCATAAAAAGACATTGACTTTTGTCAAATACATTTTCTGCATTTATTGAGATGACTATATATTCTTTATCCATTCTTTTAATGTGGCATTTATTTATTGATTTAAGAATGTTCCAACATCTTGTATTCCACTTGGTCATAGTATTTATTCTTTTACTGTGCCACTGAATTCAGTTTACAAGATTTTGTTGATTATTTTTCTATGTTCACAAGTGTTATTGACATGTACTTTTCTTATAATACCTTTGTCTGGTTTTAGTATAAAGGTAATGTTGGTCTTGCAAAAGAAGTTTTAGACATGCTGTCTCTTTAAGGTTTTGGAAGAGATTGAGAAGGACTAGCATTACTTTGGTTCTGTTTTGTTTTGATTTTCGTGGTCTTTATTTTTCTGGTAGATTCAACAGTGAAATCATCAGGCATAGGCCTTTAATTTGATGGGAGATATTTTTATTATTGAATCAATCTACATTTATTTTGGTCTGTTCATATTTTCCATTCCTTCATGATTCAGTCTTATGTTTTATTTTCCTAGAAATGTATTCATTACTTCTAGGTCAACCAATTTGTTCATGATTGTGGCAATCTCTGATGATCCTTTCTGTTTCTATGGTGTTAGTGGTAATACTGCCTCTGTCATTTATAATTTTCCTTAGGTCTTCACTTTTCTTTCCTCTAAGTGTAGCTAAAGGGTCATCTATTTTTTAAACCTTCAAAAACTTATTTGAATTGTATTTCTAGTTGCTATTTCATTTACTTATTCTCTAATTGCTGTTAATTCCTTCTGTCTGCTACTTTGGGGCTTATTTTGCTTTTCCTTTTCCAGTTTCTTAATAGGTAAAGTTAGATTATTTATTTAAGGTTTATTATCTTTTTTATTAGTATATATTTGCAGTATATGAAGTTCACATTCACCTTGGAGAGTAGATGAATGTACATGTCACAGATTGTTTCTTTTTTGATCCCTTTCACTTCCACCTCCTCTCTCCTTCTCTAAATCCTTTTTTCCCATTTTCATAATTGTGTTGTTACGATTATTCTTAGCTCATATTTATAACATGTAATGTTTACATTCATTATGGGCATTTGGTACCTGTACATGACACATCTTAAATCTTTTATCACTAGAATAGTTTCCATTTACACATGGGACATACATTACAAGCCCCACAGGATGTCTAAAGCCACAGATGGTATTGAACCCTGTACATACAAAAAATATACTGTGTTTTTCTATGCTCATGTGCTCTTGACAATGATTAATTAGTAAATTAGTTGTAGAAAAGCATTATAAATAATAGTAAAACATCAACTATTACAATAAAGATTATTTTTTAGCTTTTCACTTAAAGGAAGTACTTTATGGCTTCTATTTATATTTTTGACCCATTCAAATTGCTTGCATCACTGCTCTTGAACTCTAGGGCCACTATTAAAAAACACTAGGGCTTCTTAGCCTGCCAGAGGGAGAGGTTCTGGGCTGCTGGGAGCCACACTCTGTCCAACCTGTGACCCACACACCAGTGACCAGCCAGAAGTTGAGGACCCATTGACATTGGCCTGCAGGACACCACCCCTGACCCCACCCATGCCTCTGGCCTCCTGGCTGTACCACAACCTGGTTCCACAGTACAAAGGTACAGGAACACCAGACCACTGTACTTCGTAAGTTGGAGGGATCATCACCCCCCATCAGAGCCTGGACTATCTTCAGGGGAAGGGCAGCTGGAACCTGCAGTAGAACCTTGCAGAATTCAACCCTGCAGGAGGACAGGGAGCTCAACTTGGGACTTGTAGTGAGAAATCTGCCTGAATCCCATGGGTCTGAGACTGGCTTGCTGAGACTCATTGACATATCTGCACACTGCTGCCAACATTGTCTATTGTGACAGCAGAGACATATGCTGAAGGAGGCCCTTAATTTTCATATTCATGTATTTTCAAAATTATTATTATTGATTTTTTTGCTCTTATATTTAATTTTTTTCCTACTCTTTTCAAATCATTTTTTTTTCTTTTCTTCTTTTCTTTTCTCTTTCCTTTCTTTCTCTCTCACACTTGCTCTCTTGCTGTCCCACATTGTTCTTCATCTCCCTTTTTTTTCCTGTTCTGGCCCTAATTTGGATTTCTTCTTTATTTTTCTTTTCTTCTCTTTTTCCTTCTCTTACCTATGTCCTCTGACCTCACTGCTAACCTTCTCCTATCCTTCTACCTACCTATCCTTCCCTCCCCAACTCCTTCTAATTCCCCATCCCGAAGGGTAAAGTTGCTATATTGAAGAGTTTATTCACTATAAACATACATTGGGTTGGTCTTTGATTTTTATTTAATTCACACAGTTAAAGGTGATTAATAACTACCACAAATTGTGTTTTCTAAGATGTACTTGATGCTATGGTGTTGCAGATTGCATCACTTGGGCTAAAGTGTTGTGATTGATCGTATCTGTTGTTCTTCTTGGTATAATGAAAATGAGACAGCCTCAGAGTCATTAGAGACTCAAAACCTAAAGACTACCTATATCTAGAAGACATGTCTAAGAAGCAATCATTCCATAAGGGTTCTAATTACAAGCAACAAAGGTACTTGCAATAAGCAATTTCGAAGTATCAATGCAGGAATTAAACCAAGGACAGTAACAAAAACAAAAATGAGAAGACATTTAAGCAAGGAACAAACCCAGACTTCCACCCAACAATGGTAAATTCTGGGGGAAATGAGGTGGAAAAGTCTGATAAGCAACCACTTGGACACTGAACTGATAGCACAGGAAGTAACAAAGAACATTAATGAGGCCCTAGGAAAATTCAAAACAGAAATAATTGCCCAGATAATTACAGAGTTGGTGAGCAGAGTGAAAGACATGATCAGAGGCTCTAGAATAGAAAGAGATTAAAAAATAGATAAGCCCATAAGCATGATGGAAGCCATGAATGCCCAGCATAAGAAAGAAATTGAAACCATAAAAGAGATTCAAACAGATATCTGGGAGATTAAAAACTCCATTGATGGCCAGAGATTTAGCTCAGTGGTTTTGCCACCTGCTGTGGAAGCTCAAGGACCCGAGTTTGATTCCAGGTACCAAAAAACAAACAAACAAACAAAAAAAAAACCCACTGAAAGTATGCACAGCAGATTAAGGGAATGTGAAGATAGAATATCTGATATAGAAGACAGGATTGTGGTTAATGAACAAGAAAACATAGATTCTTAAAAATAGTAAGGGACCATGAGAAATCAATCCAGCAGCTGCTAGATGATGAAAAAACAATAACATAAGACTGATAGGAGTCCAACCAAAAACAGGAGAAAGTACAATTGACATTAAAAAAACTGTTCACAGAAGTAATAGTTGAAAACTTCCCAGACAGATGTACAGAATTGTACATACAGATAAGTAAGGCATATAGAACTCCAACTAGTCACAATTAAAAACAAATCTACACCTAGACATATAATAGTCAAGATCCCAGAAACCCAACAGAAGAACAAAATCCTTCAGGCAGTAAGAGAAAAGAAACAAATCAGCTACAAAGGAAAGCCCATCAGAATCACAGCAGACTTCTCAACACAAATGCTCAAGTCAAGGAAAGCCTGGAGTGAAGTATTTCAAGCCCTACAAGAGAATAACTTCCAACCTAGACTATTGTATCCTGCAAAATTATCTCTCAAAATTGATGGGGAAATTAGATACTGTCATGACAAACAACACCTGAGAAATTTCATGAGCACCAGACCAGCACTCCAAGCAATTCTATACAATAACCTAGAAAAAGATAATGAAGGTCACAACTCCATGAGGCCCAAAAGAGGGAAGCCACCAGGCAAGGTAAGAAATTAAAGGGAAAGGGGGAAAAATAAGAAATAAAAGAGCCAACTAAAGTAAAACATTATGACAAGGAGGAGTCAATATCTATCAATTATAACTATCAATGTTAATGGCCTCAACTTACCAATTAAAAGAAATAGTCTGGCAGAATGGATTAAGAAGCAAAATCCAACAATACACATTATACAAGAAACACACCTAACTCAAAAAGAAATTGATGGATTGAAAGTAAACCCGTGGAAAACAGTTCTGCATATGACAGGAAACCAGAAAAAATCAGGGGTAGCAATCTTATTTGTAGACAAAGTAGATTTCAAACCAAAACTAATTAGGAGAGACAAAGATGGTCACTACATCCTTGTAAAGGGAACAATCCAAGAGCAAACGATGACAATCATAAGTACATATGCACCAAATACAAATGCCCCCAATTATACAAAACAAATATTAATAGACATGAAAAACCAAATAAGCACTAATACAATTGTAGTGGGGGACCTCAATACCCCACTATCACAAATATAGATCATCTAGACCAAAAATTAACAACGAAATTCTAGAACTGAATCAAGGTATCAAACAAATGGACTTAATAGATGTTTATGGAGTGTTCCAATCCATAAAATCAGAATACACATTCTTTTCAGCTGCACATGTGTCATTCTCCAAAATAGACTACATGATAGCTCATAGGACACACCTAAGTAAATATAAAATAATTGAAGTTATCCCTTGTATATTATCAGACCATAGTGCAATAAAATTAGAGATCAATAACATAAGAAACTGCAAAACCTTGCACAAACACTTGGAAATTGAA
>NW_004624779.1:2270556-2319411 GCF_000247695.1 Heterocephalus glaber | reverse complement strand
GTAGGGATGCTGGGAGGAGAAGGGGAAAGTAAAGAAGGGAAAGGAAAATTATGAGAAAAGAAAAGAAATGGAAATGAAGTCTATGTAAATAGGGAAGGGTGGAGGGGGTGAAGGGCATACAGGTAATGGGAAAAAATAAGAACCAAGATACATTCTGTACAGGTACAAACACCCAATGATAAATGTAAATGTATTGTGTATCTAAAATGTATCAATAAAAGAATCTAAGCAAAAAAATAGAAAGAAAGAAAAAAGAAACACCAGGATTTCTTTGTTACAATCACTGAAACTCTGTGACAATCTGATATTTGAGATGGCTATGATGTGAAATGCACAAGCAGCAGAGAATGCCCACAAGGTGTGATGTACAAAGAAATGATTCACATCTGAAGCATGAGTAGCATACTGCTACTCAGACTGGCATCCCACTCTACACATACAAAACATTTAATCTTTTAGTTTACTATGAATAATGAAAGTTGTATAAAGGAATATCACAAATGACAGTAGTATAGTATAGCAGTAGTATAATAGCAGTATTCTCAGTATTGCATTTGCTGCACCTCATAAGTTTAGTGTATTGTGGATTAATTTTCATTGGTTTCAAAATACTTTTTGATTTCCAACTATTTGTCCTGTAAACACATTCTCATTGGATAATTATTTACTTATTTTAATAGCTACATTATTACAAGTTTAACATTTTCTAAGGACAGTTGTTAAGCTACCTAAACCAGATGAAGGCCAACAAACTAATTCAGTCAAAAATTTTTTATTTATCAAAAATTTTTAACATCAATAGTTCTCCAGTTAACTTCATTCCTGAGAATCTATTCCAAGGAATATTCAGATAGTTCTCAAAAATGTGTGCCCCACACCATTCATAGCAACATTACTTACAGTGAAAACAGAAAGTATTGAATTTCCAAAAATAAGTCATTGTTTAATATGTTAAATTAATATATAAACAAATAATGTAGTGGAACTATGTTTAGAAATACTAAAATACATTAGAAGTAAAAAACAAATCTACAAAAATGAAACTATATACCTTGGGGTTCAAATTCGCTTGAAAGTGAATTTTAACCCTTTGCATAAGTATGTACATATTGCTGCACTTTTTTTCTCTACGTGGAGGCAGAGACACCCACATGATGAGGAGCTGTGTATGATTGATGATGGTATTTGTTTTTCTCCTTTCGTTTCTTTTCATTTGCTGAAGTATCTTTCTCCTTTTTGTTCATGGTTACAAATATGCTGGACTGCCTGCAATGTCTCCTGAACATGGCACGGTGACGGTGAGAGACAGATGGGCCCCATATTACATTTCCCTTGGCAGCGAGAATGGGGTCTTACATTTCGCGGTCCTCGCGCCGCACACAGACACTTCTGTTGTTGAGCAGCTCTAGCTGTTTCTTTACTTTGGAGGACAAGGACGCACAACTTTGTAACACCAAAGCACACACTGCTTTGATCTCTTTATCACCAATACATAACATAAAACATAATACCTAGCAAAAGTGTTCTGAATCTAGTTAAACTGAATTCAGTTTTCTCTTTCAAAAACTGTCTAAATGATTTCGCAGTGTGATTCTATTCAATAAAAAATAACATAACATGACCTTCAAAGGCAATTTTGAAGATGGAGATATCAAAATATATCACTATGATCTCACTCATAGCATATGATACTTTTAATGAGTGCAGTATGAATTTCAAACCATCTACATCATGCTGCTCCAGGATATTACATGCCGAATCAAAGAAACTATAATTTTTCTGTATTTACTAATAGAAATTGAAGAGTTAATATTAAAAACCTATTAAATTTATATACATGAAAATATACAGGAGAAATTAAATTTTAAGTGTGGCTTCTCTGGAAATTTTCATTTTATATATATATATAAACAGTTAATTATATTTTAATATTTAAACATGTTATATTATGGTACAGTTCATATATATACATATACATCTAGTATTCTCTTCTTTATAAAATTTAATCTACTCAAGTAAAATCTCTCATGTTGAGAAATTAATGCCGTGTTGGAGGGAAAGGGGAAAGGAAAGAAGGGAAAAGAAAAATTATGAAAAAAGAAAAAAAATGGAAATGAAATCTATGTAAATAGGGAAGGGTGGAGGTGGTGAAGGGTGCACAGGTAATGGGGAAAAAAATAAGAACCAAGATACATCATGTAAAGGTATCAGCACTCACTGATAAATGTAAACATATTGTATACCTAAAATGTACCAATAAAAGAATTTTTTTTTTAAAGTTCTTTGGAGAAACTTGCCAGCCAAAATCACCAAATCACTCTGACTCATTCTTTTTTAGGTGAACTGGAGAAAATGTTGCTCATTATAATACTGGATTCTCTGCCCATCTTTTCTTTTGAATATGCTATTATGACCTCTGAGCTAAGAATGCTCAGGAAGGCATTCATTATCCTATTTTTTAATGAGTGTTGATGAGTTTTCCCTACTTAAATAAACATGTTTCCCCCCCCAAAAAAAAATGTCTAAGGACACATTGAACCTTTAATATATTGTATATTTTATAATTATTACTTTTGTTTGTGGCTCCTGATTTTGCAAGATTTCAAGTATGGGCTTCTACCTTTAACTAAGATGACTTAGTATTCCTTTAGCTTTAGTCCCTCAACAACTTAGTTATATTTTCTTTCCTTCATGGCCAGCACTATTTTTAAGCTAGAATAAACAGTACTCCACAGTCATTGATATACTCATTTGCATTTCTAATTGAAGTCTCAGCTTCTTTATAAGATTCTTATTAATTTTATCTTTCTACAGACAGATGGTGCCCCCAACCTGCAAACACTGTAGATCGGCAATTGCAAGTAGGATTGGAGGATGGGAGGTTTGAGGAAAAAACCTATTGTTTTGGAGCTTACTTTCTAGTCGGCAGAAATAGAAAGCACACAAATATGATAATATCTGACACTAATAAACATTCTTTTAAAAAGTACAAGTTGACATAATAAAATTTAAATGTTTATGTAGATGAGTATCATGATGTTCTTTAGATATGCCTATCTGGAAACTTCTGGGGATTGATTTCATTTCACTGGAGACTGAAAGAAAAAAAGAAAGTGAACCCTATACAGAGTTAGAGAAGAGCAAAGGTTTTGAGTTGGACTTGGTCTTGACAAATTCAAGAAACAAAAAGATCAGGGTGACTCAAAGTCATAATGTCAGGATTTTAAAGACAGATTGGAATGACTTTGGTAGAATGCCAGTTGAACAGAATTAAAGTTTTTAAGAACAAAATGAATTAATTATTAGCAAATATTATAAAAGACCTCTATAAATTAACTATGGATAAATCCATTACACCAATGAAAATATTTGGTTGGGTCAAGGACAGGGCAGTCTGAAGCCTTGGCTTTATAACCCTTCTTAATTACTTTTGGATCAGTCATGTACTAATCCTAACTTATTTAACTAACTTGTTTTAATTATTCTGATTTCTGGCACCTTTTACAAAGGTAACCTCTTTCCTAAAATATCACAGTATATAAACACTAAGTTACTGATAGTTTTGTATCAGTTTGTTTCAACAAACTACCCTAATAAATGCCCCATACTTATTGACTTTAAAATATTATTACACAGTTGAAAAAGTATGTCTTCTCTATATATATTGTACATAAAGCTTACTTTCTAATTCACTGAAGTATGAAATCAATTCTTTTTGATGAAAGGTAATATTCATTCTTGTTTTAAATTATCTGAATTCTAAAGCTCACTGTACACAACAGTTCTTGTTTCTATAGTTACTTCCTATGAGAACAGTGCCTGTTATTACACACATTCCCCTTATTTAACAAATGACCAAAAAAGGGGAGAAAAAAAAAACACATGCATTTACATTATTTTAAATCTTGTTTTGGTACAAGATTTGAAAGACAAATAATAGAGTGGTAAGTTAAACTCAAAAAGTGGAAAATAAAAAGAAACAAAAAGAGAGAAAATGTGCACAGAAATCTGAACATAATATTAAACAATCATACATTCCAAGAATAAAAGTACATGTAGCGCATGTGTGGACATAATGCAAGTACATATTTTTAAACTCTCTGAACAGATAGAGAAGAGTAATCTGCCAATAAATTTTAAAGAAGACCTGAAATAAAATCTGAAAAAGATTAAATTATATTTCTCTATTCTAGTAGGAAAAAACAAGATTCCTGTTAATTGCTATTTCAAAGTTGATAAGCAACTGTTGAAAGAAAAATGATCAAAAAACAAATAAAATATATGAATCCATCATTAAATGCTGTCAAAAACTATAAAAATACAGTAGGTAATTTGTATCCTAAGGAACACTGTAATGCGTTTATGTTTAGAAAAATCAAGATTATTTTAAGTTATTAAAGTATAAGGAAAGAGAAAAGCCAAAAGAGAGATCCAAGGAGTAAGGTTGACACACTGCAGTCACAAACCGCAGAATATTCCAAAATTAGGTTTAGGGAGCTGAACATGTAGCTCAGTGATAGAGCACTTGCCTAGCATGCATGAGGCCCTGGATCTGATCCTAAGCATGACATTTTTTTAAATTTGTTTTTACAAACAATTTTTGTAATGTCAAATGTTGGGGAATATAATGGGTAAGTAAGAATCAATGTTTCTTTTCGGCAGGAACATGAGCCGAAGCAGGCATTCCGGAGTACAATCTGCCATTGCTAATAAAATGAGCCAGCTGCCCACTGCTGATACAGCACATGAATGCAGCACCATTTGTGGTAATGAGGAATTAGAACAAAACCTCAATTTTAAGTGGATAAACTGAACAGAATTTTATGGGGTACTTATCAGTACTTAGACATATAAGATGAGTTTAGCTTTCTAAGTAATTTCTGTGAGTATAGATTTTTTTAAATGAATGATTCTTTGATACCATATCATTTATGTAAAATAATACACATACACACAAATCTACCAGAATTTGTTAAACTTTTTAAAGGGAGTCTCAATGTGAAAAGAACTGAGAAGAAAGAAGGGATAAAAAGAACAGGGACACTTGAAATGTATTGGCAATGATATTGAGCCATGAAAAAGGAGATTAATTCATTCCACTATTTAGCTCTCTGCATTTGAATTTAAAAAGCTATATAACAGTAACAGTGATAATAAATATATCATGTATGCTTTTAATTTTTTGAAACTCAAGAGGGATAAGAATGCATTTCAATATCACCAGGAAGCTTTCAGTTTGTAAATGAGAAAGGCTTCAATATTTAAGCACTACTATTGACTAAGGAACCTATCTGTTAGATTTTAAAAGTTTTCTTAACAAATGTTAATTAGCTACTTACTGTAGTTATACCTCTTTACAACATTGATTCTTAGGTATTGTATTTAATTCTAAAAAACGAAGTACAGACTACTAACTTTAGGATGTAAGCACATTGAATACTTTAGGCCTGCTGGAGAACATGTGGAAAAAGACCTATAAAATAAGATCAACTGTAAAAAAATAAGTCATCCTCTAAGAAAATATGTAATCTACTAGGCAGAACATTAAATTCTAATCCAGACATTTGTATCTGAGTGCCAGACTTAACAATGTTAAGATATGAAGATGTAACAGTTTACTTACTCCGTATTGTAAGTACATTTCCCAAACAAATTGTTTCTATATTGGTGCTTTTAATTTCATTCTGACCTAAGAACTGGAGCATATGGAGATTTGAAAGCCAGATTTTGTGTTAGATATGGGAGAAATAGTACCAAAGTACATCTTCAGTAGACCTCCAATACCTCCAAAATCCTACTGGTCAGAGTAGGTACTAGGACTTTTCAAAGGCTTTTGCTTGTATCCTAAGGAGGAAGTATAATATAGAATTCTATATAATAGTTGGTGGTTTAACATTGAGTTGGCTTTATCTGAGTGAAAGAAATATTAGGCTGAAACTTGAGGAATAATTTTAATATATCCAAGTGATGTGATGAAAGGAACAAATTCATTCCTAAGAAAAGAAAAAAGTAAAAGAATCAATAAATATACAAGACTGAATACATTCAGTCTGTGAACTGTAAGAACATTAGTACGGTGGAGTACAGGATGCAATGTTGTAAGCATCATGAGATGAAGGAAAAGAGGTAAGCAGGAATCCTTTTGGAGGATTTAGACCACTGAAGTAAAAGAAACTACATTGGAAGCAGCGAAAGGCAATGAAGCATTCTGTCTGCACGGTAAAATTGTGTATCAGAAAGATTACTGTTCTATACGAAAAATTATTAGAAAGGGCAATTCATTAAGTGATCTGGAGGTCTATTAAAACAGGAATGTATATTCTGTATTAAAAATGAATATGAAAAGAAGAAACCATAGAAATTAATGTAGTTAGGGGTTGCCAAGGGTTAATGGATTGGAATGAATAAGCAGAGGCCAGATGATTTTAACAGAGTGAAATAATTCTGTATGATACTGTTATGGTGAATATATGCCATTATGCATGTGTCAAAGCTCATACAGTGTACAACACTAACTGAACCCTAATGTAAGTTATAGACTGGATGATAATGATGTGTCAGTGTAGGTTTATCAATTTTAACAAGTGTATCAGGCTGGTGGGAGATGTTGATAATATGGAAGGCTGAGTGTATGCATAGGAAAATGGGGTATACAGGAACTCTTTGTACCTTCCTTTTAATTTTGTTATGAAGCTAAGCTTTTCTAAAAATGATAGTTAATTAATTTTTTAAAAAATAAGTGCAGAAGAGAGGTAAAGAAGCAGTAATATTTGTGAGCTATTACAAATGAGGAGTATTGATTGATTACAGTAATTGAATAATTAGATACAAAACTATATGACAAGAAAAAGTGAAGGTATTACCCAGACTTCTAACTGAGAAGTATGAGGCAAATTAGGGTAACATTCAATGGTTAATGGAATATAGGGAAATCAAGTTGAGTGAAGAGTGTAAAGGCAGTGATTATTTATGATTTTTCTAGCTCTATGGAACACTTCTGATATTGTAGTAGAGATGATCAGAAAATGATAGCAGACGGAACAGAGGCTGATAACCTGAGCCCATTTCCCCAAGAAAGCAAGTGTCAACAATCGGTGCCTTTATGGTGTCTGGACTTCACATTACACAGCCTAGCCATAAGATAGCTTGGTGCTAGGATTGAGCTATCAGTAACAGCGTTCCTTTCCTGACATCCAGACCACCCAATGGAAACAGGAAAGGGTGAGAAAAACTTCTGGGGAAGAAAAAGACCATTTCCTGCTTAGATGGTTCTAACAAGACATGCTTTTTGTAAAAGCCTGTAACAGAACAGGAAGAGTAAGCCAAGATGGACAAAAAAGTTTATGTGGAAAGAACAGATAAGAATTACTCTGCTTTACATAAGAAGACTAAATTAAAATAAAATGAATGCTCCACCCATGTGGGAAGATAAGACAGTCATTGAAAACCACTAGGCTATGTATGTTAGCTGTGTGTGTGTGCGTGTGTGTGTGTGTGTGTGTGTGTGTGTGTGTGTCCTGAACTGAGCACTGGGGAACCATTAACTATAGAGAGCAACCCAGAGCCTGTTAATTCCATAAATTTTTTTCTCAAGACAGAATTGTGCTATGTTCCTTTTGACAAAAATGGGGGAAAAAAGCATTGGCTAGATGGGTTTTCAGAAAAGGTCTTCAGTTAAAGAACTGGCATCTGTAGAGCTCTTACCACTGAGAAGAATGAGTTAGAACTCCATGACCCATTTTCAAACTTGCTCTCATGGCTTAGAATCCAATAACCTCCTGAAGCCTTGTAAAAGAAGAGTTGAGACAACGACCTTTGAAATCATAACATTGGGAAGAGCCAAGAAATAAAATGCCTTTCTGAGAAATGCATAGAATTTTTCAATAAGATAGTTGGGTTTTATGGTCAAAATAATAGTAGTAACATTAATAATAACAAATGAAATCCCGGATATAAGCAGGAAGGTAAACTGAGGTGGCAAAACCACCATGGATGGAGAAACCCTTGTGAGGACACACTCCTCACAAAGGGCTAAATCTTTACTTCCCTTACGCAGGAAAAGTGAAAATCTACATCCACTAAAACTACAAATATATTCTTCCTCATAGGATACACATCTATCTATGCATCTATCAAGAGAGACTTTAAGAAGTTGGCTCATATTATTATAGGAGCTGGAAAGGCCAAATTCTGGAAGGTAGCTAACAGGCTGAAGGTCCCCCAAGGTGCTGGCAGTGTTTCAGGTGCAGTACGAAAGTTGTCTGCAAACAGAATTCCCTCTGCTTTCTGGGAGTTCAGAGATACAACTTCTGAACAAATTTCCTTCTTTCCTAACACCATCCTTGTCTGGTCTCCAAGAACCCAACCTTTGAACTTGATCTTTGGACTTATAAAAACGGTGTTCCATAAAGTCTAAAGGTGTGACACTTGATTATAATGTATCCAAATGTGGTTCCTGTGAAACCAGTCTCAGAGACAGTATTTTTATGATGAGGTACACATTTGGTCACAGAAAATATGGCTCACTAAGTTTTAGAATCTCTCGTTTTTACAATGCAAACATCATTTCTCATAAATCATAAAATAAGTTGTAGTAATTATCTAAATGAAGACGCAGACTTTCTGAAATCTGTGTGTTGCTTTTTTTTTTTTTGCTGGAACTATCTCTTTTCCTCTGGTCAAACACTCCTACAGTGCATGGGATATTAGGCTATAAAACCTAAGTTGGTAGAAATTCAACCTAATCAGTACAAGATATGTGCCCTGTTTTTATGTTTCCGTGGCATGGCAAGTAAAGTTGGAAACTTCAAAACTCCTTTGCAGAGAACATGGGTCTGTTTCACTATCGATAATTTGAACCTTCTCAGGGAGCCCAGATCAAGTCAGGTGCACAGTCAGCCCTAGAATACAACTCACTGTCTTACATCTAATGGTTTCTCAGATCCACCTGTGAAGCAAGATTTTAGATGGACTGGGCAACAGTAATCTGAAGTGAAGTTTACAGACTGTAAAAAAACGAAGCAGTGAATGACCAGCACCAGCAGCAGCAGCAACAGCAGAAGATTCTAGCTCTCCCAATTGATTTCCACTCATAAGATCTGTTGTGTTCTAAATTCAGCAGTTTGCACTCATCTTTTACAACCTCCAGCATGGGTTGGAGCCAGATACTTTGATGTGGTGTAGCAGGTCATTTTTGGGGTAGATGGGATTCCTACTGGCTTAGAGATGAGATCTGGAAAAGGAAAAGGGCTTCTTTTACATCTTGCATGTGCATAAAGGGCCTGCCAACCTTCAGTCCTGTCAGCAATATTCTCTCCTTCCTGTGGATACTGTAAATGTCTGATGTTCTAAGGTACAAACTCCAACAGCACAGAAGTCCCCGAGGCAGTGTGACTTCAGGGCAGGAGTCACAGATATGGAAAAGGATCTGGAGACAAAGTTTGAGGCCTTACACGTCTGAAAAAATATAAACAATGAGGCATATTTCTGGGCCTGATTTTCTAGGGAACGGATTAAATGAAGTGACCTCAAAGCCTTGAATGTACAGAATATCAAGCTTCTTATAACACATATTGACTTACTGCGTACAATAAGCTTTCTCAGACATATGATCCTTACAACAGTAATACAATTTCATTAATGATTTTACTAATATCACCTGCAAGCCATAAATAACCGTGAGTTTGCAATACTATATGGTTAAGAACCAGATCCGGGAACCTAGCACATTGTCAAATGTAAAGATACTGTACGCTAAAACTTAATTTTCCTGAACTGAGAGAACATAGTTCACAAACAATATCTACATCCCCGAATATTTCCTGAATGATAGATATAATTCAATTCAACAGACATAAAGCAGTATACAAAAGAAAATCTGCAAGTACATAAGCAAGAGAGAGAAAAACAGTGAATGAGGAGTGGCTGCAGGATGCCAGAAAAAAAATGAACACATAATCAGTTTGAGGTAATTGCAGTAAGAGGAATGACTCATTTTGAGCAAGGACAACCTCTGAAAGAAAAAGAGTCAACGGAGTTAGCAGTGATTATTGACATCCATTTGCATGCTGCACAATACATACCAAAACATTTCTACATGTCTTATCTCAGTTGAATTGGAAAACAATCCTGAAAGTTAGTAAAGGCAGGTATTGTTCCCCTGTTTTGTATGCAAGGACCAGAATATAGAGAAGTTAATTGAGCTGGCCAAGGTCACTTTGCTAGTTAAAGAACCAGCTAGAAAGAGAACCTAGGTTTCCAAAATTTCAGAGCAATGTAATTTAACCACCCCTGGATGCAGACAGCAGTTTTGATGAACAAAGAAATTCTTTGCTTACATACAGCTTAAAGAACACTCATGTTTTCAAGCAGTCTTCCCCTATGAATGATGTCATTTTCACCCTTCTATATCCATGAAATCATAGGGCCCAGAGGTCTTCCAGTTCATCCACCACCATTCAGGCCTCAACATTCAACAGCCCCAGATCATGCTAACCTTTTGGCAATCTCATCAAAATGTTTACTCCTCTTAATCTCAACGCCAAGTGTATTCTTCAGAGAAATGCATGGTGCACAGAATAACTGAGTTTTACTTGAAAAATATTTTTTTTCATAAAGAATATATTCCAACTGTTTTAGCTCAAGCACAGGAGCCAAAACATGAGGCAATTACAATATATATAATTACCTCAGGCTATCACCTTGAAATACAGGAAAATAATTCACCTTTATTTTCCAACATAACATAATTTCCTCTATTCCAAATGTCTAAATCAAATCCAACAGCAATCAATGGTAGAAGAACAGGAGAAAAACAGCTGCAGTTGAGTATCTAATCACAACCTGTCAATACCTGCTGTTGATCAGCTGTGGGCTCCACTTTTAATAGTCAAACAATTGATTTTCCCTGGTAATGTGGGTGAAGTGGCAGAGACAAGCTCTTGTGTTTGCATCCAGGGCAACCCCACCTGCTTGGAACAACTGAACCCCAAATCAAAGTAATTTCAATCCACATCCTAATTATATCAGTTCTCAATTCCTCTAACAGAAAATATCCTGTTTCTTCTGGTTGAGTATCTCAAGTAGAAGAAAATATAATCGAATGTGGGAGCAAAAAGAAGCATGATATGAATCAACAGAGTTGTTTTGCAAAAGGCAGAGCTGCACTTTAGTTTGCATTTGAATATGTTCCAGTTTTTGAAGATCTACATTTCTCTTCCCACGAGATTATCACTGATTGCAACTTGAGGCTTAAATGGCAACTACATGACTTAAAGTCCTTTCATAGTGAGAAGACTTGTAATTTGTCCTCCAGTAGGAGACTCAAAACACTGCTGTAAAAACCTAAATTTGTTTAATGTTTTTCCTTTTCCCTCACTTGCTGCCTAATGTGTTTGATCTAGTCAGTTTGGGGCTTTTCTGAGTAATGGGTGCCATCAGAATCTAGCTATGGATGCTACTTCCACATGATCAATAATGACAGAACAGTGGTTCACATTATATATCAAAATATTCATATAGTTCTTTTGCCATACTCTTGTTAGTCACACATCCTTTTTCTTTATTGAGCAAATTCAATTCCACACATTTGAGTTCCAAAGTAAATGGCAAGACACTAATCTAAGTACCGTGGAGAAAATAAAAATACAAGATGTGGTTGCTGATCTCAAAAAAATGATGAGATTCATAAATGTTGAGCCCTTACCCTCTGAGCTCAACTTGGTCTTTAAATATAAATGTAGATATCCTACTCATTCTTGTAAATAAGCAGATTGGGATTCAAAGATATTTAATTACTTGTTAAAGGTCACTTAGTGAATGTGCAACATGTCTCTTCCTCCAGACCTTTTCCAATACTTTCTGTAACTGTAAAGTCTCCCCAGATTGTAGGTTTTTTTGAGAACTAAAATGCAGAAGTTGTCTTAGTCTGTTTTCTCTGGCTATAACAAAATATCTGAGATAGGAAAATGTATAGAGAAGAGAAATCTATTGTGGTTGCAAGGGTTAATGCCAAGCTACTAAGGTGCTCGACTTAGTTAGATTGAGGCTCAATCTGAGATGAAAGTCATGTCACGCCACACAAAAGTGAAAGTATAGATAGCTTTATTACAAGGTTAAGCAATAAGAATATTAAAAAGAAAGTATGACAGGTAGAAGTAAAACACCACCAGTCGGGGAAGCGCCTCAACACCAGAGGGTAGCCTGGGGAGTCTGAAGAGGGCAGTTGGTTGGAGCCCCATTGGGCACAATTCCTGCATGCAGTTCTCCTAGTCTCCCAAAGTTTGCTTTTTCCCTGCTAGCTCATATAGCATGTTACACAAAGATGGCCTCATGCCAATACGGCATATATGTCTTAGAAGGAGTCTGCTCTCGGATCTGGCTAGGACCAGGGGCAGAGTCCTTGTACCAAATATTTCAGATTAAGATGGAGATTAAGATGGTGATTAAGAGGGAGGATAGCCAGTCCTCCTAGAGCCCGGTACATACAGAGGTAACACTTAGATCACATAAATCTGAGGAACTTTTTCTATGCTGCGTTCATCTACTCAGTTCACAGTTATGGAGATTCAAAAGCATGGCACCACCATGTGCACAGCTCTGGTGGTAAAGACCCCTTTGGTGCGTCACAACATGGCAGTGGCATTATGGTGGGAGCACATGTGAGAGGGAAAGATCATGTGATGAGACAGCAAGCAGAAAAACCTAAGGGCAAGACCTGCTCTTTTCATAACAACTTGTTCTAGTAGAAACTGATAGTGATTCCACAAGAATGACATTAGTCTCTTCCAAGAATGCCTCCCTCAATGACTTAACCACCTTCTACTAGTCCCTGTCTCTTAAAAGTACCATTATCTTCTGTCACTGCCAAAATAAAGATCCTTATTCCAGCACATGATCTTTTGAGGGTCACAGCCAAACCATATTCAAGAGAATACAAAATTAGTGCAAACAAGAAATAAAAGGCTGTTTCTTAGGGGGGGTACTAAACAAATTAGTTACTATATCAACAATAGGAGCATAGTGAAGATGGAAATTATTTCAGATGAAAGTGCTTTGTGAGAGTCAATATAATTAAACTACTGCTTAAAGAATACAAGAATTCAAGTAGGATAAGGATAATTGACTAGTTGTTCTACAAAAAGGGAACAGTTGGATCAAAAAAGAAAACCTCAGCAGAGATTTAAAGTAATGTGTGCAATGGGCTTTCTTTGCATGACCCTGTAGGTCTTGAAAACTAGACTGGTGACAATATATGGCCTTCTTCATAGCTAGAACAAATATCCATTTGATGGGAACAGTAAAAGTCAGGCTCAACAGCCTACCAACTCAAAAGCATCTAAAATGACTATATGATTATATGGAATTCTCATGAGTCTCAGCTTTGTTTCAATTTCAGGTTTTACCTTCATGTGGTTACCATGTCATCCCTTAACTCAGTCAATTTTTAAAAAACTCTTCCCACATTACTCTATATACTGTCACAAATAATGTTGGTTTCTCAATTGTCATAGACATGAGACTCCCAATAGTTCATTTTGAGGGGCCTGAGAGACTCAACAAGCATAACACATTGCTTATGGAAAACTAGCCAGATCATGGGAGAGAGATGGCAATATCTCCTAAAATAGTAGAATAATAAGATGCGAGGGTATTTTAATTAGGGCTGGCTGAGGGGAGACATTTCACATGCAGTGTAATAAAGGTCAACAAGTATAGTTATTACTAATTCCTTGGGGGTCTCCAGATTCATTTTAGTAGTTCTTACATTTGTGGAAAAACTATTGCCTGGAAACAAATCTATTCTTCCCAATGCTGAATGTTAATCAGCTCCTTAATGGTGCATGACACAAAAGTATTAGAATTATGGAATTATGAATTAAATACCAATATTTTTCTTTGACACCTCAAATCACAATAAATTATCTATGGAGTTTTACATCAAGAGAATTTTAACTAAAGATAATGAATAAATCATCATGAAAAAGAGTGAAATAAGATACAAAAACAACTAATAATAGATTTTCAAAATCATTATTACCTCATTTGAAATTCCCACACACTGTGAGGCTTTTCCTCTTGAACTTATTTTTTAGCATTTAGTATCATATTGCTCTACATTTCTCTATTACAATAAATTACTGTTTTCTCATTAGCAGTAATGCTTCTTTAACAGATTTCCATGCCCTAAAAACTTAACAGATTTTTATATATAATACTCACTTAATAGTAATTACTTCTGATATTCTGAAATCTATAATGTTATTCAATGAAAGTATCTGAGGTTTTTTAAATACCTGAAGTGATTAGGTGTCAGTGAGAATCAATTAGCACACAGTCAATACTTTATTAGTATTAGTTAAATATATTATTGAAGAAAGGTAAGAGCATAAGTTTATATAATACATACTATATGGTATTTTAGATGGTTTACATATTTTACATATCATTTATTTAACATTGTATTAACTTCATTATATGTGTATATTTTATTTTCCTATTACAGCTTTTTAAAAATAGATGCTTTATTATTAGTTACCAAATAACTACTCAAATCCAGGCACCCTGACACAAGCGATTTCTATTTACTGCCTCTATCATCACTATGTTATGAGTGAATTTCTTCAATAAATGAGCAATTGGAACTACATAGATTCTTACACTCTATCATTCATTTTAATAAAATCTTTAGATATAAGAAATTTTACTAATATATGTCACATTATGACTCAAACAGAATTTTGATAAAATGTACATTAGTAGTAAATATTCAAATCTATCATTGATGCCCTAGGTTTGTATATAAAACCAACATACTGGATGTGAATATTTAAATTTTAGGGATTCTATCTTGTGAGATCCTAGCTGGATAATGCACCACAAGGAAGATGAAAACCAATAATTGGGAGATTACATCATTATAGAGAGAATTCCCTCAACTTCTTTTAAATGTATCTAGTAGTAAAATTAATGAGCAATCTGTTCTTATGCTGAATGTGCAAGATGCTATTAAATAAAATAGAAACAACTGGAAATGTGTCAGAAATGCACTTTGCAACATTAGTTGGAAATGTCATTGATTGATCAGTGTTACCCTGCGTTTGACCCCAGCAACTATTTCTGCAGTGTGCAACACAAATAATGTGTGAAAAAAATTTGTAAGTAAAATCCATGTTTTAAAAAATAAGAACCATTTTCAATAAAGAAAATATCAATGTCTTTCTGAAGCAATATGCCAATAAAATGTCCTGTCACATAAAAGAAAGCAACCATTTTGGCCTATTACTTTGTCTTATTCTTTTAATGTGCCAGGCATTCATTTGATAAACTTCTGTGTATTTTGTTTTATTCTCAGGGCTGTAAATTATATCTGCTTTCTTCTAAATTGCAACTTATTTAATGGACATTTATTGAGAAATTATTTCAGTATGATTTGACTGGTGAGTGTAAGGGAGAAATAGAGGTCATTTAACGCTTAGGACTGCAGTCTGAAGACTGGATGGAAAAAGCATCTAATGAGTTGATTTTTCACTCAGTATGTTCCAAATATTCCCCTTTTCATGTCAACTAAGGCATATTGAAAAGGCTGACTGATTAAATGTAGTAAAAAGAACCATCAAAAAACCCAGAATCCCAAATTCAAAGCATAAGCAACCAAATTATTAGTGTTGGGTTAGAACAAGAATTGGGAAACTCCTAGATCTTACCTTTTGACTTTGCTTAATGCATTTCCATTCTTGTCTTGGGGATCAGCAGGAGGGGAGCCACCAGTTGAATCAAATGGTACTAAGGGTACTACCAGAGAAAAATATGGCAAAATTTTCCCAACTCATGAATAAGATCAACATGTTAGCTTGGAGAGAAAATTTAAGGAGCATACCTTGCTATGGTCAGATCCGGAGATGACCTCATAGCTACTTTGAAGACTGGTCATTTTAAAGATGAGCACACAAAAAAAACTATGAAAAACATTATGAAATTCATATCAAAGAAGACAGATAATTCAGATTTGTGAACTTTTTATTATTTTAAACATGTACAAAAGTCATATGCAATAATTTAAATTCAAAATCAGTAGTAGAATCAGTAGTAGATTTGTGAACTTTTTATTATTTTAAACATGTAGACAAGTCATGTGAAATAATTTAAATTCAAAATCAGTAGTTCCTACTCCCTCCACAACTTTTTTAAGACTTAAAATACAACTACATTTCACAGTCAGTTACTGGTTATCTAGTAGCAGTGCTCAGACTTGAGAAATATATCCATATGGAATTCTTAATATATTCGATTTTTCCACTCTTTTTGTCTCTGACAATGAGAGATGGGGATGCAACTAATTTACCATACTTGACACTTTCATATATTTCCTTAATCCATTGGATGAAAATTTTAAATTATGTTTGTTTTGAGTCTTTATTAACAGTAAATGACATGCTCTAGTTCTTATTTAATAAGCTTCAGACATTCTGTCTTAATTCCTGACTTCCTGTGCATATCAGCATCCCTACATACCCCTGCAGACCTCTTTGCTCCCCACCACATTTTCCAATAGTTCCTGCTCTCTACAGCCTTATTTCATCAGGAATTAGCAGTTTCTCTTTAAAAAGAATTATGCATTTTCTGAAGGTAGAAAAACAATAATCATTTACATGAATCTGACTATATAAATATTTTTTCTTTGCAAAGAGCATACCAGAGCTAAGAAGCATTTAATTCTTTATTAGCTTCTCTAAGGTCCAATGTCAGGACAAGAGTGCCGCTCATAAAAGAATGTTCCTAACATGAAGGACAAACAAAATTCTATTTTATATTCCATCAGCTCTGCCAAATAATGACACATTTTACCTTGCCTGACACGTAGACCTTGCCTTTCTACTACTAGCATTTAGTTCGTTGTTGTTTTGTTTTGCATTGATTCAGTTTTTGCTGTAATTTTAAATCCTTTTGTGTTGAGAAAAATTTATCACTAGCATCTTACAGTACAGGCTTTTGTATAGTCAGTACTTGGTTATTTACTAGCCAATGCCTCTTTTATATTATATAATCATTTTAGAGGACGTGATACTCGGTCCTGACAACTGTTTTCAAGGCTGTTCCAGAGCCACCCTCAGATTTCATTTCCTTGAGTGCATTAGTGAGGGACATTGTTTCCACAATTCCGTAGCCTCTGTTGTCTCTTGGTTTTTGCCTCTGTATTATCACCTTGAAATGATGCACAAAGATAGATTTTTTAAAAAATACTTTCATTTATGAAAATGTGTTTAACTTCATTTATAATTGATGAGCAGTTTGTCTCCTTGAAGAATGCCAGGTTGAATCTTGATGATCTATAGTCTAAAGTTGTTAACAAAAATACAGATTTATTTCACTCACTGGAGCTGACCTGATTTTAGTTTTCAGTGTTGGAGTTTGTAAGAACATCCCCTTATTTCTATCACATTGAAAATATAGAAACTCTTTTAAAATCTTGCTTGCATGCCAATTTTGAATATATTCAATTTAAATTCTTACATCAATTTCAGCTCTTTCTCTGTCTTTTCTTTCTTTTTATGAAAACATAAATTTATTTTCTAACTCACTGTACTATCAGGGGTATAGAAAAGTGTAAAAATAAGTAACTAGACTATTGAATTAATGTTTTCAAACTAATAGATTGAATAGTCTTTGCAATCTCTGCTGTCTTGATTATTCAAGTAAAGAAAAAAAATTACAAAAAGAAACTAACCCAATATGATTATCTTGTGTTGAAGACTAATTCCTATACCCTTCAATTCTACACAAAGTAAACTTGTCCAAACTTCTAAAGCTGCAGACTAATGTGGTCTTTTTTTTCTACTTAGGGGCCATATAATATTTTTACTTATCTGTCTGATTTCATATATCAAACACTACTTTTATGAAATTATGTTTCTGAGTTCCTTTTGTGGCAGTTCAATTATTTATTGCATTATTTTAGTCTCACTGATGTGTGTTAGAATATGTCAATACTTTATTAATTTACATTTTATCATTATTAATTTTTGATTAGCTTTCCATTTTTTAAAATATTTGGATATCAGCTTTTGGTAAGCCTTTGTTGAGGGCTCTGGTCAGTTTTCTATTAGATTGCCATTGTCATTTTGATCTGTCATAGTTAGGTATGGTTCATTTGTGTGTTATATACATGCCAAATATTTCCTTCTCAGTAACTTTTTTTTAATAGTGCCATTCCAGAAATAGACTTCTTTAAAAGTAATATTATCTACCTTTTATTTTTTCCATTATGTTTAGGATTTTGTATTCTATCTCAAATTCATAAAGAGTTTTAGAATATTCTAAAATCTTTTATATTATGCCTTCTATATTTTAGATCTACATTAAACATGAACTTGAATTTTGTGTATGCTGTGAAGTAAAGTCAAGTTTCATTTCTATTTTGTGAGATGATTAAGTTAATGTAGATCTTTGATTGAAAGTAACATCCTTCCCATAATATTATTTAATATCATTTTCTCATAAATCAGAGGTCTGCATTGTGTGGAGTTGTTCTATTGGTCTCTTTTATATCCTTAGTGCTTAACTCTGTATTAATTCAAATACCTCTAAAATATCTCTTCCTTCTTGATGAACCTAATGTTCATATTTAGTTATCTTTTAAAAGTATCTTGGATACACATTGCCTTTTACATTTTCACATACATTTTTCATTAATTTGTCAAATTCCATTACAAAAATTTCTGGAAATTTAAAATTATATTGAATTTAAACCATTAACTAATTTGGAGAGATTTGATATCATAACAATTTTGAATCTTTCAACATATGAACATATTGTTCCAGTGATTATGTTCTTTAAGGCTCCTAATAATGGTTTGTGGTTTTCATAAAGGATTTTCATATATTTCCTTAGGTTTGTTTTTAGACATCTGAGGCTTATTGAAGATATAGTAAAAACACTAAATTTTGCTTTCTGGATTATAGCTTTCAAGCATTTAGGATTGATCCAGATCTGATTTAAATTCCTACATTACACAAGTAGAAAACTAGACAACATGTGAAACAATATGTCTGATTTCCAGGCATGGAAAACAAGCATGGCTGGTAAGTGAAACTGTAGACAAGGAAGGCAGATGGGTGAGCCCTACAATTGCTTTAGCTTCCAGCTTCAACAGTTGCTAGTTTGAGAGATGCAGGGAAGTGGTGACCCACCAGATCTTTATGATGTAGTTGTTTGAGGTAGGAATTTAGGCAGGACAAGGTACATATGAAATACTGAGATACATAAGATATGGAGCAGAATACAAGAGAGAAAATAGTGGTAGTGACGAAGTCTAGAGATTTGTAAAGGTAACTACTTAAGTTTTCCATTTAATTTGATTATGTATACATAAGAAGAAATTGTAATAAACAGCAGAGGAATGAAAGCACCCCAGCAGGCCAGTGAAAACAAAGAGGCACAGACTTTATTCCCCTGGGCAGAGGCAGACTGATGGCAAGCAAGAAGCATCAACAGTGAACAAAGAAGGCAGGAAATTTTATAAGGCAGAGGTCTGGCATGTCTATCATGTTTAGGGGTCCAAGAAAATATTTGTGCTCAGGGTCGATGCAGCTGATCAAAGCAGATGTATGGATGTTTTCAGGTGGCTTGGCATTGAAAAGGTCCTGTACTTTGTAGTTGTTATCTCCATGTTGGGAACATCCCATCCTGTGCTCTGTGTTCTATTTGCTCCAAGATGGCATGGCTTTTGTGGGGCAGAGACACCACCTGCATTGGCTGCCTGTTTAGTTGTGGTTTTTGCATTTCTTCAAACTGTAGCTTGGAATGAAAGAGTATATTCATTAACCATTTCATGACCAGGTCAAGCCTGACCAAAATCATCAGTGACTAGACAAAGAATCACAGCAATTAAGTAGGCTGAACAACTTCTGAAAATTAGACCAGGTGGCAATGAATTTGTATCCTATCATCAATCAAAGTTCAAAGACATCATAAACACAAGATTTTGGGTAGCTCTGTAAGGATTTCATCTTAGCAGGAGGCAGTTAGTTTCATACTAAAGGAAGCCATAACTATCATAATTTAGAATTAAGGGAAATTCTAAAGGATTAACTTGATTTCAAGTAATATAACTGATCGAACAATGTAAAAATCAAAATATATAATATACAATCAAAATTTACCAAGCAAACCAAGAATTAGGAAAGTATGGCCCATAAATAGAAAAAAATCAATTTTAGCAAACCCAGAAATGACACAGATGCTGGAAATAGTAGTTACATAACAGTTTCATATGTTCAAAAACATAGGAGAAATCATGCACAGGATTAGAAACAATAAATTAAATGTAAATTTTATTCTTAGTTGTTAATTGATGATGTAGGAAAACAAAATTAAGCTTTACATATTGATGTTGAATGGAAGCAGAGATAGATATGCAGGTCACATTGTCGTTCTAAAAAGGCCTTGCTTTTTAGTTGAAAAAAATAGGAAAATGAGTTTATGACTTCTAGTTATTAGTTGTTTTTCTGGATCTATCTGTGCATTTGACCTGAGGCTACCCTTTTCAGAATAACCCTTGGCCAATGACTAAGCAAGAAGTTAGTAACTGAGGTCACAGTATTCTTCAGAAGACCCCCAAACAATAGCTGAGCAAAGCAGTGACACAGCGCCTCTTCATTTCCTCTAGTGGGAAGAGGTCATTTTTGTACTCTAGATAAAAGATGAAAATGGCCAAGCTTCCTTCCAACGTGAATTGAAACAAATGAGCTGGCTTCCTATAGGAGTGAGCTGAAATTAAATAGCTGTAGCACTGTCCCACTGAAAAACAGCGATGTAGGAAACTCTCAAAGAGCAGAACTTCGGGCAGTTACTTGCCTTTTTATTTTGGATGGAAATAGAAGTTATCTGAAGTTAGAATGTACACCAATTAATAGAAGGAAACCAATCTCTTAATCAAGGCCTGGAAGAAGGAATATTAGAAGATTTGAACAATGTGGTGTTGGGTAAAGGAGTCTGGATGAATCTAGGGAAGGCTGGACATAGTATAAGGATCACCTTATTCCATACTAATGCCTAGCAGAGGGAATGCATCATGAAGGACGCAACTAGACAAGTTGAGTTGTTAATTTGTTATTAGCCAGACTTGGTCACTCTGAAAATGAGTGTAAGTGGAGATGGCAGAGTGGTTTCCACTCACCAAATTGACCTATCTAGGATTCTATCAAATATTCAACCTTTTAGGAAGAAAGACTAAACCTCAGCCCTTACAGAATCATCTTCTTCTGATAGGTCAATACAGTGGAAGTCTTTTAATCCAGAATTAAATTTAACTAGAAGGGTTCTAATTTTTTTTACATTTCTTTTTATTTTTTTTTACATTTATTTTCCACAAAGACTCAGTAAATGCCACCATTAAAGGGACTGTGGATGGATTCACTGCCAATAGATCATTCATCACACTGAATCTGACCAAGGAACCCACTTGACAGCAATAAAGACACAGCAATTGGTCCCTACAATCTCCACCAGTCTTACTGTGCACTATATCAGCCAGAAGCTACTGATGTTGCTGAAGTACAATGATGGAACCACTGCAAGTACAGATGTGGTCCCAGATGGGAGAAGATGCCCTAGGAAAACAGGCCCTTTCTTCGGGAAACAGTGTACCTCCTAAATGCTACTATCATTTTACAGTTTTTAATTCCAAAAGACAGATAACATAGGTCCAGGGTCAAGTTACTGTAGTTTTCACTTACTATCACTCCAAGTAACTCACTTTGGAAACCTATTTCTCCATATTTTAGATATAGAAATTCTAATTTCTCAAAGGGAAGCACTTCCACCAGGATACCTGGCAAAGTTTCATTCAAACTTTAAATTGCACCTAGGTATTTTGAACTTCTTTTGTTAAAGAAACAGAAGGCCAAAACGAAATTCACAATTCAAGCTGGACTAAATGCCTGTGATAACCAGGAGGAAAATGAGCTTCTGTTATGATAAGATAGAATGTGTCTGAAACCAGATGATCAAATTTGTCATTTTTAGCACTCACTTGCACTACCTTAATGATACAGGGACATGTACAATACTTGTTTTGAGAAGGTTATAATGCAGAAGTGTGATACTTTGGATCTTAAATACTCTCCAGGCTCAGGTGTAAGAGGTGGGACATACACGTGATTAAATTGTGAACCGATTAATTTCATCAATCAATTAATTCACTGTAATTCAACTCACAGAGAAATGGGCTCTTCAGAACTAGGCTCTAATTGGAAAAAGGAGGTTCACTGGAACCATGCCTTCAAACAATGTATCTTGTTCCCAGCTCCTTCAGTCTAGCTCTCTCCTTTCTCTCTTCTTCTCGGCTGCCACAAGATGAGTAGCTTTCCTTCACCATGTCCTTCAATCATGATGTTTCTGGCTCATCAAAGGCTTAAATCAATGGGGCTGACCATGGACTGAAACTCCCAAGACCCTTAGCCAAAATAAACTTTGTCTTCTTTAAATTGATTTTCTGTGGTATTTTGGTCACAATGATATAAAGGCTCCTACTACAAGAGGTTCAAATCCTTTAGGGATGAGGGTCAGTGTGACTCTACCAACTAAGCCATTTGGACAGACGAAGGCACACACTGAGAGTGAATGGGGATCTAACATGAATAGCAGAGGAGAAAGAAGATGAGTATCAATTGCAACCTGAAAGACTACAAAGCTATCAAAATTGTAATTAATCACACAAACTTCTTTTCTTATAAATTGTCCTCAGGAGCAGAGTCCCAATAATATCATTCCCAGAACTTATATCACAAAGGGAATCTTTGAGGGCCAAAAGGTCACTGCAATGGACAGCAGTTCATGACTCCTATAGGACTGAAACTTCATCTCCCAGGTTGTTGCTGGCAATGCTGCCAGCTATTAACATTCATCTATTCTTCTTCTCCAGAAAATTTGCTCTGGTGACTTTCTAGGTCAGGAGCCTTTCCAGGCAGCTTACACAAAATTACTGGCTGAGATTTATAAAAGTCCCCCTCCCCGCCCCAATAGAAACAAATACCAAAGTCCTTGAGAGCTTTCAAACTTCACTTGGAGTCAGTGGAAGCCTTTGTTGAGGAGATGCTGTGCCTTTCTTTCTCTTGCCTTCTTATGTGTTGATCCAAAACACCCTCAGTTATGTACTTCTCATGTACCAATTTTGGTATCATTCTGCTTTATGGGAAACCTATGCTACCACTCCACATCATACCATTGAATTCATCCTCCATATATGACCAGAAACTCTTTTATAGAAGTTTGTTAAGGCCTCTTCTCAGTGGATCAGTTAAGGTTTGCTACAGGAACAGATTTAATATCATACTGTAATATGTATATGATGTATAAATTATTTATGATCTAGTTTTGCATTGGCTGCTTGAAGAGTCAAGCATGGAAGAGTAAAAATGTGCAGTCTACACACTGGAGATCTGAAGGATCCAGCTAAACATCAAAGTCCTAGAGCTCATTGCAGAGCCCTGTGTGAGTCTGTATCAAGAACCCAAAGAATCTGCACTGTAAGGCTGAGGAGTCTGCACTGGAAGCCTGGAAACAGATGTCTGAAGGCGATGGCAGGAAAAACAGAGCTCCTCTGAAAAAGCAAAAGGGAGTTTTCTTTCCCTTCCTGTTCTATCTAGGATACATGCCTATTGGTTGGTCCCATCCATAGCCAGATGTGTCTTTCATCTTAAGTCAATCTCCCAGACACAAGAACTGTGCCAAACTAATCTAGTAAGAGATTCTTATTCATGTCAACACCACAATTAACTATCATAGTGGAGATCGTCTTTTATTTCACTGATTGCTTTTATTTCCTCTTATATTTCTCTATAATTTGTATTGAAAATAATTTTGGAAGAAAACAGGTATGTATTTGTAACTCAGATTTTTAAGTTAATAAAAAAGCTTGATCCATGGGCTGATAACTCTCTACTCAAAAGTGTTTAATAATAATTTTATGTAAATTTAGATCAGTGTTCACAACTGAAGAAAAAACATTTATTAGGATATAATTCTGCAAAATAAAATTGCTAATGGAGTTCACAAGGGTGACAATTTTGGAAGATGACATGTAACATCAAAAAATGCAATTATTGGGCTGGGAATTTAGCTCAGTGGTTCCGCCACATGCCTTGCAAGTGCAAGGTCCCAAGTTCAATACCCCAGTACCAAATAAAAAGCCATTATTTAAATACAGTTGTATTTGTAATAGTACAATTGTGTTATCATAAATTGATTATATAATCAATCATATTTATGGCAAAATTGTATTTATTTTTGAGAATTATTTTTTAAACTAAAATACCAAATTCATGAGTCTCCTTAATCTACTATACTGATACGATGAACAATATTTCCATTTACTTTCAGTAATTTTATATTATATAAATGTTCTAAATATAGAGATAGAAGCTAAAATTACTAAACATTCTGTATCTGTGGATTATTATGAAATATGTTCCAACAAATTTCCAAATAACAGTAAATTTTATTTATATAGACACAGGTCAGTAAAAATATAATCTGTCTAGAATGGAAAATTACCTTGAAATAATTCATTTGGCATAATTTCTATTTCTAGGCAATGAGGTCAGTTTCCATATAACATCTATTGTACTTTCATTAACTCAGAACATATAAGTTTTAAAGTTCTCATGTAAGCTGAAAATATACTACATGGTACTGAAATGATCAACAATGTATGTGACACAAAAATGACTCAACGCTCTCGAGAAGCTGGTTTTGATGTAATGATCTACATATGATCACTTTTAAACTTAGTGACCTATGTACAGCAATAAATTTTAGAAACACTTATAAAAAGCAAATCTTGGAAAATACAGACTTGGGACTCAAATGATAATTGTTTTGCCTGCTTTGTAAATAAATAAAGCATTTAAAGCAGCTCCATAGGGAGTGGTGCTCTTTTATGTACATAGTTTTGTTTCATGATCTTCCATGGTTTATTTATGAAGATGTGTTCATCCAGCCTCTGCTTTGAAGCTGAGTAATTCACAAGTTAGGTCTATAAACACAACACAGTGGTGCATGGCTGCAATCCCAGCTCCTTGGGAGGCTGAGTCAGGAGAATCACTAGTTTGAGTCTAGTCAAAGTAATGTAGCAAGAAAAAAACAAAAAAAGAAACCTAGGAAAATAGCTAAGTAGTAGAGCTATATTGTTTACAATTAAATCACAAACAGCCTGTTTAAATAGTATAGGTAAATTAAGTGCATGTATGTATCCCAAACTCACACTGTGGTTAAAATGCCTATTAAGGTGTAATAATGCAATGATTATAAATAGTATTTTTATCTTATCCAGAATGTTTTCAGTTGTTAACAACTCTTACTGCTAAAAATATCATTTTTTCAATAAAAGACATTCTCTAGAGTACTTCTCTAATGCAATCTCCAAAGCAAATTTCATTATTTTATTTTAGCAATTCTTAAATATAAGAAATTTTATGTACAAGAATAAAGAGAGTTATACTAAAAAGCAACCTCCAAGTAATAGATGTTACCTGTTTTATTTCATTCCGGACATTAAAATATTCAAGCAAATACTTGAAACTTATCATGAGTCCAGGAATGTAAAAACATGTATAGTTTCTATTATTTAACTTAGTACTTAATAAAAATGAAATGAAAGAAGGGTCAAATTTTCTGTAGTGGATATCCAGTTTCTTTAACACTACTTATTGAAGAAATTCTTCTTTGGGTGATTTTGGTGCCTTTGTCAAAAATCATTTGACTCATAACAATGTGGATTTATTTCTGATACCTTCATTCTGTTCCATAAACTTCTGCTTGTCTTTATGCTAGTATCATGCTGTTTTGGTTGCCATATCTTTGCAGCAGACTTTGAAGTTAGGTAGGGTGTTGTTTCCTCCTTTGTCCCTTTTACTCAAGATTCCTTTGTCTATTGAGGGTCTTCAAGGGCTCAATACAGGTGTTAAGGACCATTTATTCATTTTCTGTGAAAAGTGTAATTAGAGTTTTGATAAGCCTTGCATAAAAAATATAGATCACTTGGATAGTGTGGATATCTTTTAAAAGTACTCTTTTTTCAAAATATGAATACAAGAAATATTTCATTCATTTGAGTCTTCTCCAATTTCTTTCCTCAGTATTTTATAGTTTTTAGAGCATGAGCCTTTTGGTTAAATTGGTTCCTAAGTAGTTTATTTTTTCTAGAAACAGTTATAAGGGATTATTTTCTTGAATTCAAATGTCTATAAGTTCATAAGTTCAGGACAGTAAGTTCAGGACAGCTACTGTGCAACATGATTACAATAGTGATAATGTATTGCACACTTGAAAATCACTCAGGACTTTTTAAATGTTCTCATCATGAAAATGACAAGGACACAAGATAACATATATGTTAATTAATTCAATTTACCATTCTACTAATGTACACATATTTTGATACATCATATTATACAACATGGCTATGCAAAATTCTGTCAGCTTAACATAATTTTTATATAAATAAATGAAGAAAATAGAGGGGCTATGACAGCAAACTAGAAGATTGACTCTCGGGAATGGGAAGGGGATGGAGCGAGGGAAGAGAGAAATTAAAAGAATTGAAAATGATCAAGATACGTTGCCTACATATACTAATACCTCAAAAGCAACATCACAATTCTGTTTTACTAACCTACACTAATAAAAAATGAAAATATAGAAATTCACTATTTTTACTTTTTACTTTTATTAGTACATATTTCAGTACATAATGACTGGAGGGTTGGTACATGTACATAGCACATCTTCATTCTTTTTTTTTTTAATACTCTTTTCCTTGCCTCCTTTCCTTTCTCTGTCCATCTGTTGGTCAACTTCCCTAGTACTACTCAGCCATAAAGAATGAGAAACCAGAGACATTTATAGCTAAGTGGATGCACATTGAGGCGATAATCTTAAGTGAAATAAATAGGACACACATGTGTAAATACCAAATAGTTTCTCTGGTGTGAGAAACTGAAAGTGTAAATAAGGGCTAAAAGGTATAATAGATAATGTGAAATAGGAAGAAAAGGGGCAAAGGGGAAGGGGAAGAAGGAGGGGTAGGGGGAAGAAAAGAAGAGAATGGAATTAATATGAGAAAATGTAAAAAAGGAAACAAAGTCTTTGTAAATAGGGAGGGATGGAGGGGTTGAAGGGAGGGAAGGGGAATAGGGAACAAATAAGAATCCAGATATCTTACCTAAAGGTTCAAATCTCCCATGATGAATGTCATTATATTGTATACCTATAATGTACCAATTAAATTAATTTTTTAAAAAGACCTCTCTATTTCCTATTATCTATTATTTATTTGCTCTTTATTTATATATTGGGTTTCTCATATAAGAGAAATCATGCAATATTTAAGCTGTGTCTCTGATTTATTTCACTTAACATTACAGTCTCAAAGTGCATCTATTTTCCTACAAATAAGTCAAGTTTATCATTCTTTATGGCAGATTGTTTTCAGTTGGGGATAAATACATTTTCTTTATGCATCCATCTGTTGATGGTGAGGCCTCAGAGAAAAACGGACTCTTCTACATTGTTGGTGGGAATGTAAACTAGTTTTAATACGAAGTACCTTTACTGAACTATACACAGTTATAGGCAATAAGTTCTAAGGTATTTCAGCCTCACACTATGTTCCTGGTAAGTTGTGCTCACTGATAGTACCTGTATTCATTTTCTAGGGCTCTGATAACAGTGCACCACTGACTGAATGTCTTAAACCAAGAAATTTATTGTTTCACAGTTCTGGAGGCTGGGTGTTAGCAGTTTTTCTTTCATCCTGTGGCTGCTCTCTTGGTTGAACAAATGGTTGTCTTCTCCCTGTGTTTCCATGTGACCTTTCCTGTGTGTTTGCACAGATCTGAGTGGTAATCCCCTCTTCTTACAGGGACAACAGTCACCTTGAGGTAAGGCCCACACACATAGATTCATTTATTTTCCTTGCCACTTTAAAGGCCTTATTTCCAGGTAAAGTCATATTTTGAGGTACTGGAGATTAGGAATTTAACATAAGAATTTTGGGCAGACATAATCAACCCATAACAATAACCGTAAGTATTCCTCATTTTCTTTAAAGAAAAGTCTCCTGTTCCTTTTGCCTGACACCCTCTCGGCTATCCTGGAAGCTCTTGATCTTTACAATATATGAAAGAATACTGAAGTAGTCCATTTTTCCCCACATTTTGCAATGTGGTTTTGATTTTTTTCCTTAATTTGCTAACAGCCTACTTCATCAGCCACAATATGTGCAGTAGCCTGAAATGAAGAGAGTACTTTCTGAATTCTGGCGGTCCATTCAAACTAAATCTAGAAACTGGACCCTCAGCTCCCATTTAATTGGATCAAAGCCATCTTCTACCATACCAGCAGCCCCAGTAACTACAGAGCACAATTACTGGGTGATGGATGAAGGCCCAACAGCTTCTGAATTATGCAAGGCCACAGAGTTAGTATGTGAGTAGAATATAACATGAAATCACGAACTGGAAAATAAATCTCTGGTTGTAATTTCTGGATCTAGATACTTAAATAATATTCAGAACATTTTTCATCCTTTTAACAAAGTGACCATATTCCTATGTGTTAGGAGGGTATGAAGGCATTTTTAAAATACTATAGGAATACATTGAATTTTAACTCTCAATGGATTCTCAAGCCACAAAATTAATGATACAAATTACTAGTGTTTAGTACCTTAAAGTATACTTCTAATCTTGAGACTAGTAATTCTATTATGTTGAAGAACAGCATTAAAATTAAATGTAAATGTATTTTTCTATACATATGCTTGATCATTTATGATGATATATAAATTATATAAAAATTAATTATTTTATAATTTATGTTGTTAAATAGGTGACAATTTCATATTTTTAACAAACACTCTTAGTTACATAGAAAGTTATGAGATAGTCCATCATAAATTTAATAATGTTACACTGTCATTCTAGAAGGTAAGATTGTGAAGAATGCCCACCCTGAGTTTGGACATCTGCACGAATCTCTATAGTCAGGAAACATGGGCTCCTTATTTTTATGTCATTTTTAGCCTATCTATTAGGTACAGCCTAGGAGCTCATCCTTAGGGCCCTTCTCATTGTGTTTCTGCCTTAAAGGATGTTCAGTATTATTGAAGTTCTCTGCAAATACCACCAATCTGGAAAATATAATGGTTAGTTTTACATCTCAAATCGACTAGGCCACCATACATAGATATTTGTTTAAAAATTATTCTGAACATTTCTGTAAGAGTAGTTTGTTTGCTTTTGTTTTCCTTTTTGATGGAATTAGCATTTGTATTGGTGTGCTTTAGTAAAGCAGATTCCCCTCAACAGGAACAAGCTTCATTCAATCTGGCACAGGCATGAATGGAACAAAAGACTGATCTTAAGTAAGAGGGAATTGTACATATATCCAGTACATATTTCAGTTAATACGTAATCATGATGAACTAATACTTGGCCATCAGTCAGAAATTCAGCATTAGACCTGAGTTATTACTTAATTTTTTGAGGATTCTCTGTAAAAATGTGAACTTAGTATGAAATAGAAAATATCTAGTTTTTTTCTTTCTAAATTTCAAATGTTTGAGAAAGAGTAAATGCTCATTAAAAAAAAAAACATGGAAGCATGTGTTTTATGGAGCCTATTATACAATCTGATATACTTCTTTTCCAAATGAAGAATTGAAGTATTTGAGATGAAGAGTCACTTGGTTGTGGTGATAAGGTACATATAAAAATAAATGCAAGGGAGAAATTCAAAGATATATTTAAAGGTACATCTTTTTATATTAATCACTATTTTTCAAAGTCACATTGCTCTATAGCTTCAGTAATAAAAAGAAACAATTAAGAATGTTCAATAGCGAACTGAAACAAAGCAACACAGAGAAGAAAATAACCAAAAGCAGTCATAAGGAAGAATTGAAGCTTTCAAAAACAAATTATTATTATATAGATGTAGGTCAAGATTCTACCAAAAAGAAAATACTTAGCATTCCCTGAGCAATACATATTACAAAAAAATAAATGTTTGAAAAAGTCATCTTTTTAACTTCGACTATATTTAAACTTTAAAAATAATTGTTTTGACTCAAAATTCATTTCATTTCAATTCACTATAATTACAAAATAATTTTCTTGTATAAACTACATCTTTCAATTTATGAAATTACTTTATACTTTAAAAAATGTCCTTTTACATAGTGTTTGGACAAATCATATACTCATTTAGGAATCTGATAAAAGGTTTCTTAATGAACATTAAATAGTAGCTCTCCAGGCCATTACAAATAATCATCTGACTACAGCTGTTTCTCAGCATACATAGTAAAATAAGCACTCATGACCTCCAGATTGGACATTCTAGACTGCAACAACAAGCACAATCATCAGGACAAAGCTATGTGGAAAATACATCTAGGTTTGTCCTTTAAAATCCTACATTTGCCTTACAATATCCTATCTCCAAATGCCTATCTTAAAGGTAACATAAAGCCAGAATAAATGTAAATATACTTCTTTCAGTTCTTCTAAATATTTCTTCCTCATCTTGCTTCCAAATTTATGTACGGTATGTTGACATATATCCTGACTTTTGGTCAGCATCTTGATTAATTACTAGATTAATTTGAGATTCACAATTTGCTTTCTTTAGCTTTGACCCTTGAGCTCAGACACAAAATTCTGATGTAACAAATTTAGCATTTCTCCTTTAAAATTTTTTAGACACATGAAATGGAGTTAGTACATACTATTTGTGATCATTATTTACATTATTAACATATTGTGAATATTTTCTGTATCATTCTGTTTATTATGACAATAAACCTTAGGAACTGTCCTCTGTGCTTTACACTAATAATTTAATTCTGACACCAATTAATTTGTTTCTTCATTCACTGAGAAAATTGAAAGCAACAGCAGAGAGTTTCAGAGATTCCACCACAAATCCAACCTGGTTACCAGAATATCTGCCTACCTCATTCTCTTCTTCCACTTTTTAATGGGAGAAGTCTTACCAAACATCTACCTGAAGTCAGCACTTTGTAACACAATCACTAGAGACCCTCGTGTTTCACCTACAGAGTAACATCACTTTCACATGAGATCTTCTCTTCCTTCTATTATCACACATATATGAAACTTCTACTGAACCATTCTCATCAAATGGGCTATTATTTGACCCAGTTCTCATCAGTCTTACTAGAAATCTACTCCTCTGCCCTCTTCATTTCCTTATGTCTCTTTGAAGCAAAAACTTTTCAGAAGTTGTGTTATCCTCACTCTTTCTAATTCATTTCCTCTTGGACCATCTCAACTCATTCAACTTAGGCCAACATGTCACTGAAATTGCCATCATCAGAATCAGCAGTAACCACCTGTCACTAATAAAATCAACTTTAATCTTCCTGTTACTTGATTCATAAGAATCATACTGTTGCTACCCCTCCTTACTGTATTGACGTATGGTTTCCAGAAAACATTTTATGTGCTGATGACATCCAATTTTTTTTCTTCTAACTTTCCCCTGATTCTCAGATGAAACACTTAATCATTTCCTCAACATTCCTATTTAGATACCCAATAAAATTTCAAATCCAACACATTTAAAATGGATCCTCTTCAACCTGCTTCCAGGTCCCACCCACTTGCCTTTCTCCTTTCCTACTGCAGCAGATGGCAAATAAACCTTTTTAGTAAACTCAAAATCTTAAAAGCATCTTTCACTCCTATTTTTCTCTCTTATGTAAATTCAATTTGGGATCAAATCCTGTTGCCTTTCCCTTCCCAACATCTAGAATTCAAAACTAGCTTTTTATCACCCTTGCTACCTCCCTTGTTCGCACTTCTTACTTAAATTGTTGCAATATTACAGCCCCCTAAAAATGTCCTTGCTTTTGCCCTTGGCCTATACAGCTTATTTCCATTCCAGTAGATGAGTAATTATTTTAAAATGTACTTTGGATAATGTCTTTTTTCTGAGGAAATAGTCCGTTGTTTTTCAGTCATATGAAAGCTGCCCTTCTCTGAGACCCCAAGGCACATGATTATCTGGCTGACTGACTGCCCTGGCTGGGTTAGCAGTGGTCTCCACGGCCGCCCTTCCCTCTCACTACTCTCTACTCATTTTGGCCACCTTGTTTCTCCCAAGAGTGCCTCACAAATATTTGCCACTTGCTCTGTTGTAAGACCTTTGCTCTGCTGCTTTTTTCTGCCCTGAACAACCTCCCCCCAGATATCCTCTTGACTAAATCTCTCTCTTTTCAATTTTTGTTCATATCTCATCCTTTGAATGAGATTTATTTTGACTGCACTTCCTACAACTGCAAGCACCTATTCTCACCTCAGCTGTCACGTACACTTGTTACCTGAAGTACCAGGTATTTTATTTGTTTATAATTATGCTTCTTATTTTATAATTCATCCCTGAAAATAAACTTCATTCTTGGCCTATTTTGTAGTCCATTATATCCACTGATTTAGCCCAAGTGCCTAATTTCCTGATTGCAACATAATAAACATGAAATAAATAATTGATAATGATTAAATATTAATATGTATCATCCATATTTTTATGATATTTAAGTATGATCTGTTTTCCTTGTAATATTTTTTCATTCTTAGTAATGTTTATAGATATTTAAATGCTATTGATTTCTAAGAATATTTTATTATATATTAATTGAGTTTTATTTGAATTTTATTTGGATGTTTTAAAATGATGAGATCTTTTTGTAGTAGTCACCTTTTTTTCCTATTCCATTTATTAAACAATTCATTCTTTCTCCATCTTGGCAACCATGTGTAAAAAATATAGGAGAAGGAAAATATCAACTAAAGGTTGATAGAGCGTGAATGTGATAACAGTTAATTAATAACTGGGTACAGCAGTACTGGGTACTATGTTTATGTACTTGAGTCTATTTCTGGGCTTTTAATATTACTCTCTGATCTTGTCTATTCTATTCCCATCCCTGCTACTTCAGTGACTATTTCTTTTAAAATGTCCTTCCCTGGCTCAAAATCTTGCTCCTACATTTCCCTCCCAGGAAAAGCCATGCTTCTGTCTGTCTGGTCTTCTTTTAGTGTCTTATTAAAATGTATAGTTTTATAATAAACTTAAAAATCTTCCAGATATGTCTTCTTTTTTCAAAATGTATTATTGCTTTTGATAGTTTCAAATATTTTTTCTCAGCCTACTTTTTAATTTTAATTAGAATTTCATAAAACATATCAATTAAACTTGTACAATAAAAAATCAATAAAAATTTTCAATAAAAAATCAATTAAACTTGTACAAGGGCCAAGGAAGGTCGGTAAGAATGAGCTGGCTTGCATAGAGAGAACTGGGCTGGATGATGGCTCCCATGCCCTCCAGACAAGTAGCTGGAATTTGAGCCACCATCTGCCATGAGACACATATACAACCTGTTCATCCAGAAGGGGAAAATAAATGAAGCCTGTACTCCAGTCATATATGGCTAATAGGAAAAGCTAGACCCATTGTGCCTAATGATTCTAAGTCCTTTCTTTCGGAAGGGAGAACTGCTCAGCCTACCACATTGCTGCATCATGCCTAACCTGGCAAAGTTCTAGAGATCTAGGTCCAGGAATATCTGTTGATCCACAAATTCTCTCAAACCACCTTCACTAGTATCACGCAGGATACCCTAATACTGATGGTTCACTAACAGTTTTCTTAAGGAATAGATAGCAAATATTTTAGACATCACAGACCTCATATGGTCTCTGTTTAAACTCTTCTCCCTCCTCTTTTCTCTCCCTCGTCTCATTTCCCTTTTTCTTCTTTTTCACTGTTCTTTTACTCCCCTTCCTTCATCTTCTCTCCTCTTAAAAATAATTTAAAAATTAGATTAAAGGCCATGTAAAATAGTCCAGAGGCTGGATTTTGTCCAGAGGTCCAAGTTTGCCAATCCCTGATCTAAAGCAGATGTCTTTTCTACATACATTGTTATCAACCAAAAATTTGGCCTGTTATTCTCATAATAATCCCTAGTGGCACTGTTTCTGCTCATTCCTTCTTTCCTCCCCATATTTTCACAGATGATAGATTTGCATTGTAGTCTAAAGATTCCCTCTGTTTCCTTCTTTACCTTTGACAAGTGTTTCTCCTATGAAATATATTACATATGTCTAGTCACATTTGGTTTCTACTTATAAAAGGATCCAAACTAAATCACCAAGTGACTCTGCCTCCAACAAAAAGATTTTCCTTCACACTCTTATTCTTCTTCTTTGGAGTAAAAGATCTTACTTTGCTAGGGTGCCCATAACAAAGCATCAAACCATACATGGCTTAAACAAAAAGAATTTATTATATCACAGTTCTGGAGGCTGACACGCCAAGATCAAGATGTGTGCAGGGCTGGCTCCCTTGTGGTGATTTGCTGGCACTTTGATATGTACCTTGTGGACAGGGTTCTAGCTGTACGCATGTCTATCTCTTGACATGGTATCTGTTTTATTAAAACACTAGACATAGTGGGTTAGAGATCCACCCTACTCTACAAATACGACTTCAAAATAATTATATTTTCAATAACTTGTTTCCAAATTAATATATGCCAGAGATTAGAATTTACAGAGCTGTAATATTTATCACAAAGCAGAAATGTAACATTTAACATTTTGCTTGTTCTTATTCTTCAAAGATATTTCAGCCAACCTCTACCAAGGAACTTTACCTTCCTCTATGAGTCAACCACTCACTCAGTATTCACTTCCCATTTTCTTTGCTCCTTTCATCTTTCCTCTCCTCTTTTTCTTGGGAGGGAAAACAAATCCTTTCTCATTTTCTTTTTCATATATGATAAGCATTTCCCTAGAGTAAAATAGGACTGTTGGAATAAGCAGCTCTAGTCTCCTGGATGCAAAATTCACATTAAAACAGCATTTTGCCCTCCTCCTTCAGGCAGCAGACAAGCAATGTAAAATGTTATCACAGGAGCTTATAGGGTACACATCAGAAATTTATTGCTTCATAAGACTGATAGCTCCAGAATACAGTGAGCCACAAATGGGATGTGGCAAATTTTATAGTAAGGCAATTATTCTTAAAACATTTTTATCATAAAGTTTTCTCCCCTTTAGGAAAATATTAGTATTGATGGTTGATAAGAAGTTTTAATATCACCTAACATAAAAATAAATTATGGTAATTATCACCCCATAACTTCTCACATTTCCGTAACCATACATCCCTCTCAGGTGAGAGACAGTACTTCCAGCTTTATACCTGGAAGACTTTCAGAACAGCAAAAGAATGACTAATCAGCTGTCAGTCCCCTCGCCATTTCAAGAAAATCTGTAAGTCTCCTAGAATCCAAACTGACCAATTTAGAGCAAAGAGTCCCAGTGTGTAATAGTCCTTAGGATGACATGGGCATCCCCCATCTTGCTTTGAGATTACATTCCCCATCAAACAAAAAAAAATCTAGATTATAAAAGGAACAAATTAGGATATTTGAGTAGAAGATCAAGAGAGTCATGACACTTTTACCTGATCTCTGCACACTACATGGCTCAGGATTAAGTGTAAATTCCATGGAACTCAGATGAGCCTTTGTTAGAAGCTCCCATCTACTTAAAGCACAATATTTCCATACTGTGGATGTGCTGGACATCAATACAAAATCACAAACCACGCTGAGAAAATATCCAACATGGCTATATGCTGGAGGAGATGTAACATTGGAGATGCTCAGAGGAGATTCACCAGAAATACAAGTACTCTGAAGTGGAGGAGGAAGTCACACCCTGAAACAAACAAACAAATGAACAAATCTGAAAGATGATACACATAGATACATGTAGATCATTGACAAGGGGAGTCTGCACCACCACCCCGTCTCTGGGGAGCAACCTTGGTAGAAGTGTCCTACATAGCTTGAGGGAACAAATTCCCCTACAGAGGCCAGAGTTCTGGTACAGACTTGCATCGTTTTGACCCTTCTCCTTGTCATCACTCCAAACCCTAGGGAACACTACAGCCTGGCAGCATTGTCTCCAGTGCTCATCCTGGGCAAGGGAAGCCCCCACCCACTCTAGGCAGAATGAGGCTCAAAAATGACAAAATGCACTCACTGCCTAAGTCTACCACAGGGACCCACTAAAGACAACATCACTGGAATCAGAAGGAGGTAGTGGCACAGAATAGTTGATTTAGAGTGAGCACTTCCCTTGTTTCTACAAAGACCAGAAATATCTGAGTTAGAAGGAAATCCTAAACAGCAGCCTCTAGCTTGCTGGGGTGGGGTTGGGGGACCCTAAACAAAGCCTGGGTACCAAGTCAAATTCTGCTGGCTAGAAAGGTGAATTATTGAGAAAAGCTTAGTTCAGGATTTCAGCACCAAGGAATAAAGAGGATAGGCTGGGGCAGAGAACTTCTGGTGACAAACTAGATGGAAAGAATCTGAGCAATGTGGAAAATGGGAAGGCTCTGCCAGCACAAAGGGAAGTAGGAGTCATCGGACACTGGCAGAAAGCTAAGGAAATCTTGGTGTCAAGGAAATTATTGTACATCTTTCTCTTCTCAAAATGATCGAAGTGGTTGGATTATGGGATAGAGACAAATGAATGCAGTTTAAAACACCCTAAGCACAGCTTGCTTCACAGAATGTGGGCTACAAGAAACGGACACACCTCACCCCTTCCAGGTAGGTTGGTACAGAGAGATGGCAAACAGGTGTTGCTACATGCAAAGAGATTGAGACTAATGCAAAATGAGACCTGTGTGGACACTCGGGCTTTACGGCATAGCAGTCACATGAGAAGTGTATGTATGTATGTATACTTTCCTGCTGGGGTGTTGGATCTGGGCTATCACTCAACTTTGTCTTTTGTTTGATTTTTATTCTTGTTTTGTTTGTTTTTTTCTCTCCTCTCTCTTTTCTTTGATTTGATATAGTTGTTTCTTTGCGCTTACTCTTTCATTCCTCTTTTCAATGTTTTACTTGTTTCTCCTAATTTTAAAATCTTCTTTTCAAGTTTTTTCCTATATGCTCCTCTCTCCCCCTTCCTCCTCACCTCAGTCTTTCTTACCTTCTCTCATATTAGCCTTCTGTCCTCCCTATTCTACTATTTTTGCTCTTCCTTATTTTACCTATGCCCTTGTCTTCCTTTGCCTTTTTTCAGCCTTTCAGGTACACAAATATATCAACATGTACTGACAACCATGCAGTTTTACTCATTCCAGAATTACGCCTCCCCTCTCCTGCATCCTGCCCCTGCCTCTACAAATCTCTTGATAAAACCCTCAGAATCTACCTTTTAATTCAACTATAGAAGACTTCCAAAAGGTTCTCAGTCCCTATTTTTTACCTTATATCTTCTATCTATCTCTTCTCTTATTAACTTAATCCCACCTTTCAATCATTCCTCAATATCTTCTTCTCTTCCTTTTTTCCCCACGTCTCAGTCTAAGTGATAATAACAATATAATACAAACTGTAAATTATACTCATATAAAGTGAGAGTGTAAATGAAAGATTTAATACATATTAGTAATGTATGATTGGATCTGTTGATGCTGTTATAACAACTAATCATTCACTGACAATACAGTCACAGGGTCCCAACCATTTATATCAAATAGCTGAATAGATGAACTCTCTATCCAATCAAATAAAACCATGAACACATCACTAGAAGGCAGAATCTAACTAAAAAGATTTTCATATCAACTACAATCTCTCCTCACTGTACTTGGCCTAAAAAATAATAATATAGAATAATACTATATATTAAAGACCTTGCCTCAAACTGATAAAAGCCATTTATGAAAAACCAACAACCAACATCATATTGAATTAGGAAAATCTGAAAGCTTTCCTTCTAAATTCAACAATAGGACAAAGATGTTCACTATGAGCCCTCCTGTTCAACATAGTGCTTGAAATATTAGCCAGATCAATTAGACAAGAAAAATAAATAATAGGGATATGTATATGAAAGTTAGAAGTTAAATTATCATTATTTGTAGATGACACGATGTTGTATATTGAAGACCCAAAAAATTCAACCAAGAGACTCCTAGAATTAATAACAAAACTCAGCAATATAGAAGCATATCAAATCAACACACAAAAATCAATAGTGTTTCTGTACACCAAAAATGAACTTGCTGAGAAAGAAATTAGGAAAACAATATCATTCAAAAGAGCATTAATAAAAATTAAATACTTAGGGGGCTGGGGATTTAGCTCAGTGGTGCCGGCGACTGCCTTGCAAGCACAAGGTCCCAAGTTCAATCCTGGTACCAAAAAAAAAAATTTAAATATTTAGCAATTAACCTAAACAAAGAAGTGAAAGACATATTCAATGAAACTTACAGAACTCCAAAAAAGGAGATTGAAGAGAACATCAGGAAATGGAAAGATAACTCCTGATCTAAGGTAGGCAGAACCATTTCTGTCAAAATGACCATACTTCCAAATTGTTATATAGATTTAATGCAATCCCAATCAAAATACCTACAGCATTCTTCACAGAAGTAAAGAAAATAATTCTAAAATTCATATGGAGCTGGAAGAGAACTAGAATAGCAAAAGCAATCCTCAGCAATAAGAGCAAGCATGAGGCATTACAAAGCTTGACTTCAAGTTGTAGTACAAAGATACAGTGATAAAAACATCATGATATTAGCACAGAAACAGACATGTGGATCAATGGAACAGAATAGAAGATGCAGAAACAATTCTAGACACATTCAGCCATTTGATCTTTGACAAAGGAGCCAAAAACGTACACTGGAGGAAAAGTAGCCTTTTTAATGTTGGGAAAACTGGCTATCCACATGCAGAAGATTGAATTTAGACCTATATCTCTCACCATGTACTAAGCTAAAATCAAAATGGGTCAAAGACCAAAGTATTAAGACAGAAACACTTAACCTACAGCGAGATGTAATAGGTAATACTCGTAAAGTTATAGCTATAGGCAAGGATTTTCTGAACGAACTCCAACTGCACAAGAAATAAGAGCAGGAGTCACCAAATGGATCATATCAAATTAAAAAGCTTTTGTATAGCAAAGGAAACAACCAACAATGTAAAGGGACAACTTACAGAATGAGAAAAACATTACCAGCTACTCCTCAGACAGGGGGCTAATATCTAGAATATATAGAGAGCTAAAAAATTAGATATCCCCAAAATAGAAAACCCAATCAAGCAATGGGTAAGTGAATGGGTAGACACTTCTCAGAAGAAATACAAATATCCAATAAGTGCAGGAGAAATTGTTCAACTTTGTTGGCCAGTAGAGGAGATTTCATCTGACTCCAAAAAATGGTAATTATCAAAAAATCAGTAATAACAAATGTTGATGAGGCTGTGGTGAAAAAGAAAACCTCCTACATTGGTGATAGGAAGGTAAACTAGTGTAAATCAGTATGGAAATTTCCCCAAAAAGCTAAAAATTGAAATTTTATTTGACCCAGCTATTGCCCTTCTAGGTATCTTCACAAAAGAGTTAAAGACACCATATTATGGAATACTGCATATCAATGTTTATAGCTGGCCTGGTGTGTGGTTTGGAGGTTGAGCACTTGGCAAGCATGTGTGAGGCCCTGGGTTCCATCCCCACTGCTGAAAAAAGAAATTAAGTAAATGTTTATAGCTGCTCGATTCATAATAGATCAATCACAGAAGCAGCTGTGTTCAACAGATGAATGGATAAAGAAAATGTGGTATTTATACATAATGGAATACTACTCAGTTATAAAGAAGGACATATTTGAGACATGTGTAAGAAAATGGATTCATCTTAAAAACACAATATTAAGTAAAAGAAATCAGACACAGAATCTTAAATACCATATGGTTTCTCTTATACAGTAAACCCAAAAGTAAAGAGCAAAATGAAAGCTTGATAAAGAGAAACAGGGAGACAAATCTTTTGCAAATTCTATACTATAGAATATATAAGGATTATATATCTGTAGTTGGCATACAAATAATGGTACCAGAAGACCAAAAGGGGAAAGGAGGAAAGGGAAACAGATGTAAAAAGTTTTAAGGTATGTCATGTACATGTATCAATTTTCTCAATGAACGTAATCAATGTATTGTGAACCTTGAACTAAAATAAATGACAATGAGGGCTGGGGATTTAGCTCATTAGCACTGCTCCTGCCTGGCAAGCGCAATGCCCTGAGTTTGATCGCCGGGTACCAAAAAACAACAAACAAAACAAAACAAAAAAAAAATAAAATAAAATAAACGACAATGGAAAAAGAGGGTCTAGAGAAGGAAGGAACAAGGAAAATGGGAAGGGGAAGGGGAATAAAAAGAATTAAGATATCTTAAGTATATGTACCCACTCCCTGAGTTGAATGTAAACATACACTAGAAACATGTACTAATAAAAAAAACTGTAAAAAACTAAAGGGATGTCTTAGGCAGACTATTGCATTCCTTATTAGAATCTGAACTAAATGCTAATCCAGTAAACTTCTCATATGCAGGGTCAGTTTGCTTTCCTTTCCTTACGGAGCTCAGACTCTGAGAGTCATCCCAAACTCTTCCCTTCCCCTAACACCTCGCCATACATTCAAATCTACCTTTTCTGAGAATCCGTGTTGACTCTTGACGTTCCTTGCTTTCATTACTGTCTATCCTGAAATCTCAAAGACTGGAATTCTTGAACTGGAAAATAAGTCAGAAAGAAATTTAAATGTATGGTATTCTTGTAATCCTCACACTTTGCTCTGTGCTTTACATGAATTCAATGCTGCGGACTCCTCACCAGCACACATCAGCATGGAAACATAAAACAATTTTCTTTCTACTATGTATCATTTCAAATAATGTCCAAATTCATCTTCCACTTAGAAATAACAACAAAACCTCCCTATATTTTCTGATTCCAATTTATCTTCCAATTTTTTTACATTTTAAGATAAAATATAGGTTTACCCTATGCCATAGAATATATAACGATTCTATGTTTGTATCTGGCATGAAAATGATGTAATCCATTCTCACCACCTGGGTTAGGCCGTAGAGCATCATCTGGTTCATATGAAATACTGGCACCTCCCAGTCTGGCCTTTACTCCTCATGTTCCAGCCTCATTGCACTCTTGAATATTCTATGCATACAGCACATGCCTACCTAGGTTATTTGTACCTGCTCTTCTCTGCCTGAAATTTCAGCATTACAGAGCCACTTGGGAAGCGGAACAGTTTTCACCTCAATGAAGCCTACCCTAAAACATTCCTTAATGGAGGCCTCTATGATTTTCTATCCTCAGATTCTGTTTTAGCTCCATTTCTAAAATCTATCTCTGAACCACATACTATATGATGACATACTGTATGTGTATGTCTTCATTCTTTATTGCTTTTGCTACTAGAAAATATAATCATAATATAAACACATAATTTTTCTCTTGTATTCTCTATCTTATCATCACCTTTTGAACAGAACCTAGATGGAGTAAATGTACAAAGAGTAAATATAATTTGATAAGAATAATCTCATTGTAGAGAATAAGGGAAGGAATTAAGACAGCTTGTTGTATTTCCTAATGTAACACAATAGGTAGCATAGTGAGAAATTAAAACCTTGTCAATCTTTAAATGCAGTATTAACAAAACAAAACAAAAAGTGATAATTCTCATTGTCCCTTGCCACACTTATGAAATCAAAGTTTCTTTGCATGGTATTCTGACTTCCTGGTCTGATTCTAACCCATCTTTGCGGTTCATCTCACATTAAGACTGCTGCAGAGAGAACCCTTGTATAAGCTCTAGTGCAGTTGTTCTAGCCGACTTTCTCCCAAATCTTGCCCCTGTTCAGCTCTGTGCTTTGCCTCATACATCTCCCTAGCCCCCAGGTGACCTCTTTTCCCACTTCCTGCCTAATGAAATCTTCCTTTGCTTTAACTTAGGGCAAATGTCACTTATTCTATTGAGTCAGCTACAGTCATTGCAGTAAGAATTGATCTCTTTTCTTACAAGGAACTACCAAAGCACTTTCTTTTATATAATTTTTGCCATTTTGAATTGTATGCCTTTTATTAAACGTAATAATGTACCTGTTCCTGGTCCCTTACGAGAAACTAAGCTTCTTGAGGACAGCTACTTCCTTCAAATCATCTTTTCATTCTTTTCTTAGCTATTGACATTGCTTCATACAATATTAGTCAAATAACTCAGAAATTCTTTTAAGTATTCAATCATACTCATTTACCCCAATGACAAAAATATCCAATTATTCTCAATTTTAATGTTACTATTTTATTGCATAATATCAGATATAAAATCAGATTTTCTCTTCTTGACTGCCTGATATGTTATTCTAAAGATCCATAACATATAACATATAATATATAAAAATACACATGTTTGAAAAATATATTATTTAGGGATAAGGAGTTAGCTCAGTGGTCGGTGTTCTAATGGCGTGTATGAGACAGGCTTTGTGAGAAAAAAAAGGTTTATTCCAGTCTAGATGTGAACAGAGACTGAAACCGGGGCCAGATTTCAGCAGCTAGCTGGGAAGAGCTGAGCTTATTACATTTGTGTGTGAATGGGATGACATGGAGAGAGAGAAATCAGCAGCGAGCTGGAAGAGATTTCATCCATGTATGGATGGGCTGACATCAAGAGAGAGAGAAATATCAGCAGTTAGCTGGGCAGGGAATTAGGTTTATATAGGTATTGAAGAGACTAAGGAGTCTGGGGTGAAATGTTTATGATTGAGGGTCCAGTGGCGGTCAGCTCAGGTGTGTAGACAATCTCTGGACTTTTCTGCTTTGGGGAGATTGTATACGCCACCCTGAATTTTCTTTATGGCCATCTGTCCCTGTCAGGCCAGGCATGACAGTCGAGCTCTTGTCTAGTATGCACAAGGGCATAGTTTTGATTCCTAACACTGACAAAAAAGTAAATTAGGAAAAATGTTAGAGAAATAAAATAATAATACAAAGAGAAAAAGACAAACATAGGAAGGGAAATGTTTGCCTTTGTGACATGAAGCAAAACTAGGTCTCCTTGGTCCTTTTAATTCTATGATTCTATTCCATTATAAATCTAGTAGCTGTCAGTTTCTACTGTAATTTACTTATTTTTCAACTTTTAGGAAGTTGTAGTACTTATTTATGGAATAACAAATAACCACAAGAGAAGACAGTAAGAGAGGATGAAAAAATATACAACACAACTAGAAAACATTGGACAAAATGACAGTAGTGTGTCTTGTCTTCACTTATCAATAATACGTTATATGCAAATAGATTAAATTCTCTAATTAAAGACATGAAACGATAGAATAGTAAAAACAAATGAAACCAAACTATATGCTGTCCAGAACAGATTCAGTTCACCTGTAATGATGCACATAGAAAGTTAAGGTGTAGAGAAATATATTCTATCCAAATGGAAATCCAAAAAAACAGAAATAGATATTCTTGTGAAAGATAAAAATAGATGCTAACACAAAGACATAAGAACAGGCAAAAACTTATTATGTAACACGAAAAGTTTCGATTAAGCAAGATGACATAACAAGTGTAAATATATACACACTCAACATAAGAGCACTTCAAAATATAAAATATATATTAATTAGTCAAAAGAAAGAAATAGTTTATAATACAATATAATACCCAACCTTCAGCAAAAGATAGATCTTCTAGATCAAGAAAAACCAACAAAGAATACATGCACTGAAACAAATGAACCTAATGCACACACACACACACATGTGTTGTTTTAGATGATGAGTAATTGTCATTTCTAACGAGTTCCCAAGTGATTCTGAGATTACTAGTTAGAGGACAACTTGAGAACAACTGGCATAAATAAGAGTAAATTTTGCAACTAATCAGTATAGACAAGACTTTAATCACATTTCCTATTATCTCTTCTAAAGAATTCTTAAGAGACATTTCTTAAGCCAACTTGAGAAATTCTGTTCCCATACAATTATTTAAAATCTGAATATAAGTCTTCAACAGGAGACTGTGCTCTATCCCTGAAAAAGTCCTTACATCTCATTACACTAGAGGTTCCACTAGCATTGCAAAACGTCAATTTTGCTGCTAAACAGCAAGTTCTTAAAAGTGCATTTTACTAAATGCAAAAAAACAATCAAGTAAAAAACTTTTCTCACAGCCAGGCCTCCCTTTAAGTAATCTAATCACAAAGAATACCTTGTATCCTTGAAAAAAATGTGTTATAACTAATATTAACATAAAATATGAGATTTACCATTGGCTTCCTTATAAAAGATACTGACTTGTATAAAAAGTAAATGCCTACATTTGATTAGATGTCCTGAAAAGGAGGCTGAAAACATTCAACTCTCTCTAGGTCTAATTCGTGACAGGAAGTATTTATGATTTTATTTAACAAATGTTTATCAAATGTCAGGAAACAATGCTGAAAACTTAAGACGCAATCCTACTGTTAAGGCGTCCTCATCTTGGATTACTGTTATGTGCCCAAACCACCTTTTACACAATGCCTATGTGCATTTAGAAGTATTCTGAGTATCACTTACTCTGTGTCAGGCCTTGTGTTGCTACTTAGGAATACAAAGTGGATAAGGCCAACCAACTTCTTATTCATGTGTAAAATTTTGGTAAATGTAAGCTATTTACTTAATTTGCACTTTTTCATTGTAACTGTTAGGTAACTACATATTTATGAATGACAGTATTATTTAAAAAAATAAAAGCCAAGATATATCATATAAAGGTATAAATTGTCAATGATGAATGCCATCATATCGTATACCTAAAATGTACTGATAAACGTTTTTGGGTTTTTTTTGGTACCAGGGATTGAACTCAGGACCTTGTGCTTTCGAGGCAGGTAATGGAACCACTGAGCTAAATCCTTGGCCTTGTACTGATAAACTTAATGAATAATTTTTTTTTCTATTATGGGAGTGGAACCCAGGGCTTCCACACCAGACTACAGCCCAGCCCAATCTTTTTTTTTCTTTTTCTTTTTCTCTTTTTGAGAAAAGGTCTTGATATGTCTAAATTTCCTAGAGTGGGCTCAAACTTTTAATCCTACTGCCCCAGCCTCCCCAAGTGCTGAAATTGCAGGCATGTACCACCACTCACAGATAAAAATAGCTATTCTTAAACTAATTGTACTAGTGCCATTGAACCAACCACATTAAACTTAACTTTCTATCTACTTGAGATAAGCTCTTTCACAGGGCCAATCCCCGGCTACCTTTCACCAAAGCTTTGGAAAAGATTCTGAACTGGTTCTGTGGACCCTTTAAAAATGATATAGGTACAGGCAATGTGAATACATATCACAGTGATAAACTGGAGCCCTCCCCCAAAACAAATGATATGCATAAATACAGATAGAGAATTGTTTTCAATCACCTAATAAAAATAAGTGTCATTTACTTGCATTCTCTATGATCCAAAATGGCTAGTCAGACTGTATTTATTATCTCCAATTTTTATAACTTTCTGCAAGGTAGACAATTAATCTGAGAGACGTTGAGAGGTCTGTTCCGCTCTTGGAAGGAGGACTCACAGGTGAGTACTTGTCCTCCTCCGTGCCTCACTGCCTCTGTGTGCATACTGTGTGCCCGTGAGAAGATGCAGCAAAACCAGGAAGAATATAGTCTTTGTAAATACTTTACTACATACTGAAAAGAATTCATGTCTGTGAAATGATTTTGAATATGACAGAATCTGTGATAAATTGCTTTTTGGAGCTGCAAATTTTTAAGCAGTAGTTAAACAATATCGAACTGAAACAAAATGATGTTACTGTAATTGCTGGATGAGGCAAAATGCTTCAGAAGAGCGTTTTATTTGTCTCTCCAGTGCTATCTTTGAAGGAATAGATTGGTTTAGATAAAAACATTACATGAGTAAAGACCGTTTTAAATACTGTCTCCTAATCTACTACACTGTGTTCTACCTCTATTATCTCCCTTTCTCTCTCTCTCTCTCTCTCTCTGTCTCTCTCTCGAATAAAAAGAAATCCTTTCAGTACAAGTGTCCCTTCAGTCCAGAATTTTAACTTCAAACAAGCAGATAGCATGTATGTCAAGAGAACTGTTATTCAAGGTAAGTGGTTTTGATGCATTTGCATTTCCATACCTGAATGTTGTACATTTGTGAACAGAATAATCTCAGAGTAGTTTTGCAACAGGGAAAGACCATTACATTGAAGGTCTTCCCACCTACTGCTGTAAATTCATTCTTTGTTTTACTTTTTTTAAAAAAAAAAAATTTAATTGACATCAATGACCTCTAACTTACTTTATTGAAATTTGAATGAAGAGATAAAACATATATATGTGTTTATGTCATATATATGTCACTCAAAATATATATATATAATGATATTTATATCACTGTGGATTTCTACTTTATTATGAAATTTAAAAGTGTTGTGAGATAAGTAAAAATGTTATGAGACACAAATGTAAGCCTATAAAGATATCACTCTTAAATAAAATTGCCACAGTTACATTTTTAATATGCACTTCAAATTTATATAATGAAATTGATTTTTTAAAAGGACTGACTGCTATTTTTCTTTAAAAATTTTACATCTACAAATAAGATATATTTGTAACACATAAGTAAATATTAAATGAAATAATATATTTTTGAGACAAAGTCTTAGTATGTTGCCCATGCTAGCCTGAAATTTATGAGCTCAAGCCATCCTTCCAACTCAGCCTCCAAAATATATAGAATTATAGGTGTGTGACCCTGTGCTCAACCTGGAAAAGTTTTTTGATGAATACATTATGAACTATTTTAAATTTGAAAATTCTTGAGATGAAATTTTGCATTAACTGTTCTTCAAATAGATATAAAGAAAATTGAAAATCAAAATTTAAAAAGTGAATTTTCATAAAGGTCTTAATTGCTTTTCTATTTGCTAAGACAAACACCAAACATCCATAATTAAAGGAGGAATCTTCTATTGTAGCTCACAGTTTGTAGAGGTTTCAGTCCATAACTGACTGATTCCAAGTTAGGGTGGCATGGCAGAGGGGGATCACAAGTGGACAGAAGGCAGCAGAAAACAGGCAGCAGCAACAGAAGCAGCAGCAACAGACAACAGTAGCTCTCTTTTTGTCCCTTATATTACATCCAGCTACCTGCCTTTAGGGTGGGTAACACTAACACCTATGGTCATTCACCCTTAATCCCAGCATCACACACTTAATCCCTGGATCACACACCCTAGATCCAGCCACCTCTGAAAAACCCCACCTATGACCACATGAGACTTTGGAGGGTATATCTAAATACAAGTCATAGCAGGAATTTTAAAAATCTTGATATATTTACAGGTCACTTCACATGTCTTGATAAAGTATTTAATGAAATAATGCATGTTTAACCTCAATTCAAGTAATGTATGAACTCCAAATGATTCACTTAAATCTCTGAATTTTAAATATGATAGAATAAAAATCAGTCATATACAAAATATGGATTTGCAGAAGAAAATTGCAAGTAACTTTCACTTATCTTTTTTAAATTTTGAAAGTCCAAAATGATATTTTCTAGGATATTTAGTGTACTAAATAATAGGAAGAATAACTCTTCTCATAATCCACTAAATAAGTGTCGGGAGCAATGCTACATAATTTTAGGGTAAAATCCATTGGTTACCCTAGTTCTCCTGCCTACAGCCCAGCTATGGAATTCTGAGACATAATTCCATTTTGGCCTCTGGTCACAACTGAGACCTCAATGACCTGGTGATGCTGTGATTCTCCAGGACAAGATTACACCAACTGAAGACATCCTGGGAGGAGCAAACCTCTACTCAGTTCCTCACTGTTCTTGGATTGTTACACCTTGTTTACCCAGGATGTACTGAACTCTCTGCAAGTCATTTGTTACATTTGTTTCTCCCAAAGCTCAGCTTCTTCTCAGTCTCATTTTTCTACCATTCCTATAATTCGCCTTGTGCTGCCATGGCTCGCAGGAGATTAGGACTTACTACAGAGGTTCTAGTAACGTCCCCTTTCCCTATTCTCTAAGTCTTTAAACTTGTGGGATGAAAAATACTAAGGAATTGAAAATTGGAAGAAAATGACACTAAATTCTACAGTTGACTAATTCCTCTGATTTCTGCTAAAATCTCCAAATTATGCTTTTAAAAAGCTTCAGTAACAATCACATAATTTATTCAACATTTCATTGATTTTATTTAATATCTATTTTATAGCCGAAGATGTAGGGGAAAGATTGACGAAAGGTTCCTGGCTTTATAGAATTAATAATTGGTAGGATATATATATATATCCTACCAATTATTAATTCTATAAAGCCAGGAACCTTTCGTCAATCTTTCCCCTACATCTTCGGCTATAAAATAGATATTAAATAAAATCAATGAAATGTTGAATAAATTATGTGATTGTTACTGAAGCTTTTTAAAAGCATAATTTGGAGATTTTAGCAGAAATCAGAGGAATTAGTCAACTGTAGAATTTAGTGTCATTTTCTTCCAATTTTCAATTCCTTAGTATTTTTCATCCCACAAGTTTAAAGACTTAGAGAATAGGGAAAGGGGACGTTACTAGAACCTCTGTAGTAAGTCCTAATCTCCTGCGAGCCATGGCAGCACAAGGCGAATTATAGGAATGGTAGAAAAATGAGACTGAGAAGAAGCTGAGCTTTGGGAGAAACAAATGTAACAAATGACTTGCAGAGAGTTCAGTACATCCTGGGTAAACAAGGTGTAACAATCCAAGAACAGTGAGGAACTGAGTAGAGGTTTGCTCCTCCCAGGATGTCTTCAGTTGGTGTAATCTTGTCCTGGAGAATCACAGCATCACC
>NW_004624779.1:2256230-2270456 GCF_000247695.1 Heterocephalus glaber | reverse complement strand
TAGATTTATATAAATTATTTTAGTACAATTTCTCTAAGATACATGAATTAGTAGTAAAATATTGTGTGAAATTATACAGAGAACAGATCCAAATGGCCTAAATATTTAGGAATATATGCTAGGATTTAATCTTCAATGTGAGAGGCGATTACAAATGACATTTGGAAGAGGGTACCAACCAGGAATGCCTTGAAGATACAAGGAGGAATGAGGGCTATTTCTAATATATACATCTCCAAATTTAGTCAGAAAAGACATGAGTGAATAAGAAGTACCTTATGAGTATATTCTGTAGAAAGTATATTTCCTCCATGTAAATGGAGAGATTGATAAAAATATATACTGGTAATGGTAGGTTTCTGTATTTAATGTCAAAGTTTTCTAAAAATCTACTTTGCACCATAAAAGCATGATCATCTTTAGTATAGCTGGATCATAAAAAATATGGGAGCTGGTAATATGATAGATGATGCTTACAATGTAGAATTTGGGGGAGAAAATGAAAGGAATTTATTTAGGGAGAGAATACCAATAAAATTTAGGTTTCAGCAAGATTCTTTTGGCTATAACAAAGAGAATGGATTTAAGATGACAAATCTGGAAGCAAACCAAACTACGAATAAATATTCATATAAAGATTCTGTTGATGCTCATACTTTTACTCTCTGCATGCACTAACCCTCCTCCTGACATACGTACACTCCCACCCTCCACCCACCAATACATATATACCCACTTTTCTCCTTTGCTCATTTCCCAGGAAGTCTAGGTTTGGTGAGGACAGAGGCCTGTATCAGGTCTGGGTGATAGTGATGTTTACAATGCTTAGTCTGATGGCTCTTTTTTAATGTTACTGTGTAGTAGACCAAGCTGGCTGGGAGATCCATTAAAAATTATATTCCTCATTTAACAGTGATCTTTTAGGTTCTCTGCTTCCTCTGTAGCAACCACTGAAGTTGGCCCTGGGAATAAAATAATAGACAAAAACAAAAAGGTAAACTAAACCATTCTGCCTTCAGAAGTACATATAGTCACTATCCCAATAAATGTGAAAATTCATTTCCAATCACTTAAATTATTTCTTCTTTGATTTATATACAGTGTATACTAGATTATAGGCAAAGAGTTGATGATCCTGACTTCTTTAGAAAGGAACAGAGGGAGCAGCATGTATTTGAACTAGGGGTGAAGCTGAGTGCCCCCATATTTTTGCTTTGAAGAATTAAAGTGACCAAATATCCCATTTATTTTGAACTTTTGAAAAGTGGAGCATAGAACACTTACCCCAACGTTAATGTACATACAAGATTATTTTAATATATCCATGGTAACCTGTTTTTCTTTCTATCTTTCTCTTTTGTTCATTTTTTTTTTTTGGCTTCTAAGTGCATGTTGCTAAGCAGTTTACATTGCTGTACTGGTTAATGATATTGAAACTGTTAAAACTCTTGCAGGTTTTCATTTTATTATGAACAAATTCTGTCCACTTACCCAAAGAAGCTTACCGAAAACATTAAAATTATTTTTCAAATGGCAAATTTTATCTTCTGGATAGTGTCACTTTATCAATTGCATTGCAATAGTTAATTATAGCTATTGAAACAAATACAGCATGTCATATGAAGAACTGGTGGGTTTTTTATTATGATATCATATCTGGCCTGGAAGATTAAATAATATATAAACATATAGAGAAATCTACAAAGAGAAAAGGGGCTCCATCCCCAATGATGCTTACTGCAGAATCAGGCAAGAAAAAAATCTCTTGTCTACAACAGTAGCCACTTTTGAAAACCCTTTCTATGTTTTTATTATATTTCAGGATGAAAATTTACCTTGCTGCATGAAATAGCAATGGATCTTCTAGAGAAAGACATAAAAAATGACCCTTAGTAGTAATTCACGTGAAGATAATGATACACAGTGTAATAACTATTTTTATTGTCTTACTACTTGATCATGAATTTTGTTTTACGTTTTTACACAAAAAGTGGACTTTGGAGCAGAACAGTGAGAGAAGGCGTGAAACTCCATTTCGTGGTATTATGGCTTATATCAAAAATGTCCCCCAAAGACTCAAATGCTCAGAACTAGGCCCTTGGGAAGCTGATTGATCATGGGAGAACTAACCTCAAGAATAGATTAATCCATCGATGAGTCCATAACTGAATGTGCTGTGGAGAGGTGATGTATGGTTGGAGGAAGTAGGTCACATGTAGAAAAGTTTATTCTTGTTCCTTTCTCCTCTCTCTCCTAGATCTTTCCAACCCTTTCTGCCTCCTACGTCCCTTGCTTTTGAGCAGTTACCCTCCAGAGGCTCCTCTGCCATAATGTTTCTGTCTGGTAGCAAGCATGAACTGAAACCTCTGAAACTGTGAGCCAAAATAAATCATTTTTCCTTGAAATTGTATGTGTCAAGTATTTTATAACAGCAATAGAAAGCTAATGAATACGATGTGAAAAGTAATGTATTCCTTATTTTTCTTCTGGTAATATTTTTCTTAGGAAATCTTTACAGGAAATCATAATTTTTCTTTAAATACACCAAAGAATTGGTAGATAATTTTTGCCATAAAATTCAGAACTAGTTTTAGATGTGCTGAAACTCTTTGGTAATTTCTTTTGTTTGTCATTGCATTTAAGTAGGACTAAAAATGATAACAATTAATGAATTTTAGAATATAAATTCATTATTTAATTCTTCTAAGTCAGACTACCTTGGTTCAAATACTGCATCTGCCATTTATTAAATTTTTAACCATAGGAATATCATATAAACTTCCTTTATCCTGGATCCCTGGTCTCTGCAGTGGGACTATTGCTAGTAACACAGCAATAGTGTCAAGAATTAATGAAAGGAAGAGAAAAATAAGTAGTTGGGAGATCTTTTTCTGATATGAGAACAAGCCATGGAGGTGGGAGAAGAAAAGGGAATGGAAAAAAAGGAATTAAAAAGAGGAAAAATGATAAAAGTAGAGCCTTTGCCAATGGGAAGGTGACCAAGAGTTGGAAGGAGCAGGCAGTGAGAGGAGGGGTATAGTATGAAAAAAAAGAATTAAAATATATTATGTACATATACTAATTCCCCATGATAAATATAATCATTATGTACTGTAAATATGTACAAAGAAAAAAATAAAATGAATTAATAGGAGCAGTAACAAAGCTAGTATATGTCAAAGGCATAGGTCAAGGCCAAGCACATGATAAGCACATATAAATATAACTATAGTTATTATTGTCCCCATTATCATATTTATGAACCTTCTTTAATCAAACTTCATTTATACCATGTAGTTGTTATACTATCATCTTAGAAAACTTTATAAGAGTGAATATGGTATCTGGATTCAAAATTTTTACTCTATTCTCATCCTAAATAAGATGAAATCTCTAACGGTAAAAAATCCTTTGTGAATAGAGTTTTAACTAAATTGAATTATTCCTTCATGGAAAGTAAATTAAACTGATTTAATTCAGTTTTGAATGTCCTAATGCATTTATCTTGTTTACAGGCAGTTTACACATGGCAAACATCAGATTGGCTGAAGTGATCACACAGTTTTATTCTTCTGAAAGATTCTAAATATACACATCATGAATATGGGAAATGCATTAGGAATCTAAGGACAGAATTCAATACTAAATAGTGAAAAGATTTGTTGCTTGGAAACTGCAGAGAACAATGCTTTGTTTCAAGTGAAGGGTAATACAAATCATACATTAAAATAGTAGAACCTTTTTTAAATTTCAACAAAGCAATTGATAATAGTTTTAATAAGCTCTGACACATAAATTAGAATAGTGCATTTCAATCATACCAATGGTTCACCAAGATAACCCACAAATTGATAGATTTATATTGAGGTTTCGTGGCATATTTTATGAGGCTTCAGGTTATGGATGCATAAACTGGATTCAGATTAAGGATAACGAAATATTCCTTCTAAGAAAAATAACCCTTTCAGGAAAAAAGAAAACTGCACTTAATCAGCAATGTCATGCACCACTGAGTATTTGTGCATGGAACTTGCTGTTTAGTAGCTGTTTGGTGACATTTGCAATTGAATGCAGTTATTAAACAATTTAAGAGGCTAATTTGTTACTTGGCAGGGGGAGTGAGTTCTTTCACTCCTACTCAATTTCAAAATGGGATGACCCTGAAAGTCAATGGAAATTAAGAGATTCGTAAGTAGAGAGCCATAACTCACTGTGCAGTGGCAGACTGCTACCTTTGTTTGCCTGCCTGAAGGATGCAATTCAAATGCTGACAGACCGTGCCATTGAACAGTAAAGTACTCACACTCTGGATAATTTTTCTTTCCCAAAGCCCCATTATATCCAAATCTTCTCCTGTGCTTCTTAAAGTTATTCCAAATCAGGAAACAATTGATCGACACATAAAGCAGTTTCTCAGGTGCTGTTTCTTTGGAAATCTATTCTTTATTGTCCAAAACTTCATCTGTTCATTTCTTAGCAAATTTTAACCTTTTCATAAGCTACTAATCTATCTACTAGTCATAAGAAACTGATTTTAAAGATTATTACATATCAATTATAATTCTAATAGTTTAATAGAGGAGAAAATGTATATTGAGTCCTATGAAATGCTAGCAACCTTTTTTCTTTGTTTTACATATCAAAAGTTCTCAATAAACTAGTAAATTAGACACAAAGAAAATTAATTTTATTTTAATAAATTATCAACTGTTAAAACTCTTAAAATATTCATAAGACAAAATAGTTTCTGCATGTATTTTGCGAAGAAGTGATTTTGGGTTTTTGCCTTATTAATAATAGAATAGAGTTGGAAAATAATGTTCATATATGATGTGCAAAGTTTTGACTTGGGCTAAAATTAGTAAAACAGCATAAATAAAGGTGGTAATTAACTCTAAACCTCATAGTAATTTAAAACTGTAATAATCTTTAAAGAACTATTCAGAAAGGTTTTTTGATACATTTACTATGTGAAAAATAATTTTAAATAATAGTTCTCCAATTATTTTAGCCGCCTGATTCTTAGGGTTGAAAATATTCTTGTTTTCATTTTTTTTACACTTGACCATAATTCAGAATATAAAATGAATATTTATATGGTGATTTCTGATAAATACTTTCTTGGTCTCTTTTAATTAGGTTTTACAACTGGATCCTAAACTATTTAAGAGACATTAGGTTTTTCTTAGGTAACTAATGCGACGAAAGCCTTCTTGACTTAGCAGACTAAAGACTCACATTGTGCTCAAGCTAGAATATCCTAAAGAAAGTAAGAGAATTCAGATTATAGTCCCTCAGGGGGGCCATCTGGGGACAAACCAACATCTCCATTGTTGCCATGTCAGAGGAAAAAGAACTGAGAGGAATCTTGCATCCACTACTAGATACTGTGCCTTACACGTAACATTTATCATTTCCTCATAACACATTGGCTTGAATAATCTATATCTATTTTTAGAGGAAGAAATAAACAGGCAGAAGAGTTCATTCTTTTAAATACTGTTAATAGGTCTGTTTTTGGCATTGTCTTGCATATAAAGAGACGAGGGAAGCATAGACATTTTTAGTGGTTTGTTCAAAATCATCTAGTAATTAAGTTGCAAAATTAGGATTCAGATACATATTTATACACTCCAAATTCAATATTCTTTCCACAACTTTAATTTTAACTGTATTCAATCAACATCATACTAATCCACATCTATATCAAAAGTGTATGAAATTATGACTACCACTGATTTATATGTAGCCAGCCATAATTTGTTTCTTTTTTGGTTCAATAACTAGTTAACACTTTGAAGACTTGTTTATAATGTAGAAACATGCCAGGAAGTAAGTTCCACACTGAATTCAAATTTCTACTCCAATCTTTTCCTCTTTACCTACTCAGTCTCTATTACTACCCACTGTATGATTACACATTCCTGGATTATTCTCAATTTTTAAATATCTCCTATTGTAATATGTCACCAAATCCTAAAGACCTTGTCTCAGAAATCTGACATCAATCACATCCTTATCTTTCCTTCAGTGTAAGTAATTTCTTTCAGATATAAAAAAAAAATTGTACATGGCAAGCTAAAAACTACAAGAAAATTTTTATTCAAGATTATTATAATAGAGTTAGGATTACTGCAATAGGAAAGAAACATTTCCCTCAACTCCACTGAACAAAAGAAGGTAGAGTTTTAAGTTCTGTAGTGAACTGTAGAAATGATGAGAGACTTTAGAAGGCAAGATTGGGCCACTTGTTTTTACCTAATTGCCACTATTGAAGTTGATCTCTTACCTTTCAATGGACACTGAGAGTTATGAGCTCTATCTTTTTCTTAGTATTATTTCATTTGAAAGTCATGATCCTTGAGAAAGCTACTCCTACATTATAAAACTGGCAAGAGGCTGGGATATTTATACTTCCAAGGCCAAAGGATGAATATACAATAGGAAACTTTCTGAAGTAAATGATTGTACTAAAGGGAAGTTAGGGAGGCAGAGGCTATAAGGGACTTATCTCAAGTTCACACTGATGACACCAGGATGGCAACAGTTTGCCTGTTCCTGGAGTCTCATTATTCTAATCTATACTCTTTCTTATATCTTTTAAAATAATAACTAATTCTTGACCTCCCCATACTTCAAATATAAAGTATAATGCTTTTAACTCTGGACTACTCTTTGACCACTTAACTTACCCTACATAACTTGTCCTATTTTCCAACAATGATCTCTTCGCCATCCTCCAAAAATATATTTTCACTCTATTTCTTTGCACATTTCACTCACTTCTCTTAGAATGGCCTGTTTTCCATTCTTTTACAAGATCCTAAAGAGCAGTTAAGATTTCATCTGTGCAATGAAACCTCCCTGTGTCTTCTAGGCAGAGTCTAACTCTCCATAAAACATGTGGTCTCCCATAGCACTAACAAATATTTGTCTCTCAATAAAACTTACCAAGTAATTCTCAATTATTTATTCACAGTGCTACTTCTTCCTCAGGTCCTGAACACCACTAGGACAAAGACTGCAATTTTCAGCTTTGAATTTTAATTCTCATCACCTGTTCTATTACATAACAGTAGCTCAGTGAACATTTTTGGAATGTTCTTTGATATGTAACGTTTAATATACAATGGTAAATTAATTTTATAATGTCTATTATTTAGAAAAATAAATAAATCATGTAAGTATATCCAATAAGTGTTAAGCATTTTCGATCTATGAATAGGAAGTTAAGATTCATTTCCTTGAGATCATATACTTGATAAAGTTCAAGTCATTAGAGTCTGTAATAATAAAGTGAGGTATATGATGTAGACATTTCCAGGAGCTATCCTAGACCTCAACAAATAGCTTCTCAGAGAAGGCAGTGTTGCAGGGTAGGCTGAAAGTGAAGGAGGGAACTAATTCACTCCTACTCCTGAGAGGAACAGAGAGGAAAGCACAGGTACATGGGGAAATGGGGAACTTTCTGGAAAATACAAGTAATTGAGTATTCATGGAGCACAAAATGTGAATATATGCTGTGAGAGGATGAAAAGAAGGAGAAAAAAAAGATAAGGCTGAACTAATTAGTCAGGGAAAATCCATAAGGACTTGAGATTCCATCCAAGGCAATTTTGAATTTTCCTGTTGTGATGAAGAAACCAAAGCTTCCAGTGTTTATACAGCTTGTCCAAGGTCAGGGAGCTGGGTAGAGGGAGGAACAGATAGAATCTTGCTCGCAGCTTGATTCCAAATGAGTGTTTGTTTCTTCAGAATATGTTGTCACCAGTAATTAATTAACATTGAATCCTGCAATCCCAATGAGATACAGCGATGCTTGCTTCACTTTCCAAGGGGAGGCTGAGAAAGAGATCCCAGCAGTTAAGGCTGCGATATAGGCTTTTTGAATTAAAGGTTAGCGTGGGGTAGGTTTCACTGATGTTTACTTTTCTCTCTTAATAAATTACATGTGTGTATTTTTAAAAGACCTTAGTATTGCTCTTAAATCTTGTTTTAATCTATCGTGTAATTTTCAATCATCAAATTTCGTGAAATATTTGTAATAAAATGCAGACACACAATATAGGAAGAGGCAAGGCCCTGCAAATTCTGAGAATTGCTTGCTACCTCACACACACACACACACACACAAATACACACACACACACACACACACCAATATATGACAAAATAGCCCTACTGCTATTAAATAGTATAAGGAATAAGATGAACAGCAACTTTGTCAAGGAAAAATTATTTTTAGTCACATATTACAGTTCTCAAGGGGAATCCCTACATGCACATTGCAAGTAAAACTCTGTTTTAAAAAGAACACATATTTCTTGAAAATAACTTTAATAATCAATGCAAAAACTAATCTTAAAGACAATGCCTAAATGAAGTTATATTAATGCTATCTAATAGTAGTTAATGCTCAAATAATTTATCGTTCTCCTGTCTTCCTGTATCATCGGGGTGATCAACTTGCCTGGGAAAGCTTTTGAAATTATTTTCAATTCTTTGTCCTAGGGACATGAGAAGAAGCTGGGGAGCAGTGAGATTATGTTAATGGGGTTTTTCCCCTCATACGACAAGGATCCACTTTAGAAATCTTCCTCTTTAGTGATAAACAGTACGTTTTGATCAAAATACTATGACTAATAATCCACAGCGTGAATCTTCCTTTCATTTGAATTAACTTATTGCCTTCTTGCATTATTCAGCCTAACTGCTTCTCCGTTAGCAATGGATGCTTATCAACTTTTGAGCATCTCTAAAGGAAGCACAGCTCTCTGCTCGACTTTTTGGCAAGGTTCTTCTTACCAGTTAATTTAACATTTTTATACCATCAGAGAAGACCTCTAAAGATTATATTTTTATTTCTGCCTCCACACTGTCTGTAGAGAAAACATATTTATTACATCACCAAATTAGCCTAAGATAATTATGTTAAATATTTTATTTATCTCTTTGGAAACCAATTACTTAAAAACAATATTATATGGTTTATAATGTACTTGTGAATTCAGAGTACTGAACGTATTTAATTTATAAGTATAGTTTTGCTTCTATGAGCAGTGGTTGTTGCTGTTATTAATTCCTTAGTGTTCGTGGTAAAAATTTGAAGCCCTCTACTCTATAAAACTCTATTAACTTTTAATATTAAAATATTTCTAGACCCACTTGATCTTTACTTTAATAGCATTTATAGATTGCTATTTGTAATAATATCTCAGTTCACAAGTCAAATGCCTCTTTTCATCCCTCACTTTCTGCTGTGCACTAGATTTGACACTGTTTACTATCTCATTCTTTTTAAAACATTATAGAAACAGGGCTACTTAAACATTAGTCATTGCTGAATTTCCTCCTTGTTTTCCATTCATCCTCTCACCCCAAAAAGCAGTGTGTCTGAGGAGTTCATCCTCAGCTGTCTTTTCACCTATTTTCTTTTCCTGGGCTATCACAATGACATACATTACTTCTCCAGCTACTATAACAGAAATTCACACATTGGTCTTCTGGCCACTACTGCTTTCCAGCTCTACCTATTCCAAACTCAACTTAAAATCTTCTCTTCTCAAATGTTTTCTGTTCAGGAACTCATGACCTGAGAAAGTGAAATGATCTTTCACCAGCTAGCCAGACCCTAAATGTGAACTTTTCTATACTATTTTCTTGTTCAGATTATTTTCGTCCTATTCTACCAGGGTTTAGGCCTAAAATGTTCCCCAAGAGTCTCATGTGCTCAGTGGTGAGGCTTCTGGAATACCTTCTGGAATGCCCGGTGATTGGATCATGGGGGTGCTACACTCATTTGTAAATTAATGCAACCATGATCATATTAAATCTGCTATTAGGAGACAGGGTCAGGTTGAGGAGGTGGGTCACTGGGGGTGTGACCTGATTCTTGTCCTTGGCTCCAACCTTCTCTCTGCTTCCTGGCTACCACGGACTGAGCAACTTTCCTCTCCGCTGTCCTTCTGCTATGCAGTTTCTGCTTTGGAGCCAGCTAATCACCGGCTGAATCCTCTGAAATATTGAGACAGTTTTCCTCCTTTAAGTAGCTTATGTCAGATACTTTATCCTAGTGGTTAAAAAGTGACTGATACATGCTCCATATCAGACCACCAGCAAGATGTATAGGACTTTAATTTCTAATCACTTTTTTAACCCTTATCATTCTCTCCATTGCAGCTTGCATTCTCCAGTCACAAATTTATTATCATTTTACTTAAAATGATTACTAATGGGTCAGCATTGGGTAAATGATAAAGAAATGACCTTCTCAACACAATCAAGCCTTTTTATGTTTATCTTTAAACAGTTTTTTAAAATATTACTTGTCTACTCTTCATAGTAGGACTCAATACCTACATCAATTATGTACCAAGGTTCAAGATGTGAGGACAGAAGTATTATTCAGTTTATAACAAGAACTTCTTTCAAAAAATTCTATAACTATTGGACTAAGATGTAATATTGTTGAATACTAGAAACAGCATTCACAAATTTAGGCCATATTTAATAATGTTTTATACCAAATTAATCATCAACTCCATTGTCCATTATTGATTTTTAATTTTAGAGCTAAGTAGCAAAGTGAAATTGTCTCAATATGTCTATCATCAAGGAACAGGAGTTTCACAAGTCTGCATATTCCTTATTTTGGGAGATACATTATCTTATTTTATTCACTTTAATCCTGAGAAGACATACTGCTGTATATCAATGCTCTGAATTCTATCTCTCAGATGAGAGAATCAAAGATTATAACAATTTCCAATGACATACTAAATATTACTCTAAAAAAAGGGAAGAAAATCTCCAAACACTTTAGCTATGTGCTGTCCAGACTTCTTACCCCAACTGATACAACCCCAGGGTTTATTTCAATCATAATGCTAAGCACAAACTACTGACATCAATTTTTAAAAATACAATTTGTGTCCATTTTCATATGCTCACAATGTTTGGTCAGCTATTTGGAAACTGATGAAAACAGAGTAATACCTCTAAAACATACCAGTTCTCATTGGTGTTAAGTGGACTTTCTTTTTTTGTTGTTGTTTTGGTTGAATTCAGTGTCTTTTTGGACAAGCTTACACAAGAGCTTAGAGAAATTTTACCTAATTCTGGTATTTTCATCATTGAGACATACTCTTTATACATGAAACATCTAGGTTTAAATTCTTTAAGCTCACTTGATAATGTGTGCAAAAACACATTCCTTCTTGGTATGATTTGGTTTCCATGTATTGTATGTTTGATTGATTTCATGATTCCAGTGATTCTGTTCCACCATACCATTTCTCTCCTACCCCATCTTAGGCCAGTTATCCTTTTATTTTCATAAACTTGCTTCTTATGTCAGCTAAGTTGTAATTTCTAAGAAAACACAACTGACAAATAACTTATTTTATTTTCTGGAAACAAGGTTTTAATTAAGATGTTGGTGTATTAGATGTCATTCTTTGCAAGCATGATAGCTATGAATTTAGTTGACATCTATTTGGTTCTTTACATGCAATCACAGCCCTTTTTTGTAGAAAATTAAGCCACGAAGCAGTGGTTTTCTACAGTGTGGGATTTCAGTTCAGGAGTGCAAGTTAACCCTCAGGTTTTCAGCATGATTACATTTATCTATATTTAAAGTACAAAGGAATCAACATGCTGGAAAGTAATTGCTCTGTTGCCATAGGGAAAGAGATTAGGAAAACTGTGAGTTTAAGGCAGAAACTGCCTGAGTAGTAATCCTTTTTATTATCTACTCTAAGCCATAAATGATTCTGTTCCAAGCCTAATAAATAATTATGTCATGAACTGTTGGGTCAGAGGACGTTAGCAAGATTGCTAAGAAGTCCAAGTATCAGAAACTTTCTGTAGTCCTGAGGTCAGAGTATCTCTTTGAAAAGTGTCTGTATGACAGCACTAACTGTGATGCCGATGCTAATGCGCACAGCAGGGGAGAACAATTATGGAAACCACTCATTTGCTAGGTGATCTCCAGGGCCTCTCCTAACTTTAAAGTTCTATGCTAGTGTCTAAATTAGAGAGTCATTTTCATTTGAATTGACAAAGTTAATAATATGTTTTAATTAAGATATTTTCTTTTCATTAAGTGCCTGTGTGTCAGAGCAGAGAATTATGTTAATGGTAAACCCAAAATCTGTCTGTAAAGCCAAGGTCAGGGAGCAGGCAGAACTTGCACAAATGACCAGGATCTTCCTGAAACAAGTTTGCTGACAGAGCCTGGGCTAAGACCTCTGTCAGTTAGGCAGAAAAAATAACAAATGTATAGAAAAGGCCAGATGGGCACAAGAATCAGTGGAGATAAACATGCAATAAACAAATAAAGCTAACTTAGGTTTGGTGAAAAGGCAGACAAAGCAAACTCTGGTGCTTATCTGTCTAATCCTATTTCTTGGTTGGTGCCCTTGATTTCTTTCCCCCATCAGCTTTGCTTCCAAGACAAACTCTCTGAAATTTGATTTATTCCTCGACTGTGAAAATCCTAGAATTTGCAATCCACCTGTCATGTCAGAAATCTTTTAAAATCAGGTCCAGAAACAATTCTTAGATAAGCTGACTACACTATGAGCAAATCATAAAAGGTGTGGTTGGGATTTGGTTTAATGTTAGGATCTCCTGTGGACTCACTTGATAGATACTAGTAGTTTCCTTGACTTTTAAGTCTGCTTGGTTGTCATTTTCTACTTCCAGGACCAAAGCCCCAGTGCTGGAGCTGAGATGGCGTCCCAATTGTCAGGCATTTGGGCAGACAATAAAGGAAAATCATCCACTCCAGTAAGTAAATCATGAATTTCTTCAGCCTCTCTGTTGTGTATAAGGCAAGAAGGAAACACCATCATCTTTCAAGTCTCACTTTGAAAACAACACGTTTATTATTTCTGACTTCAGAGGCCTTCTCTTAATTTGTCTATTGACTTCACATTAGAGTCGTATGCTACCTCACAGCAGCTCTTAAATTGTTTTCTGCTGTAATTTAACATTTTAATGCAATTTAGTGTTTTAGATTTGACTGTTTTTCACCAACAAGTCCACTAACTTCTTGAGAAAATTATCCATAAAATTTAAGATATTCACAGTAGTTTTGTATAGATTCTGAAAAGAGGGGTAGAGTTTAGGCTTTTTATGCTCAGTATTATGTCCTCCACTCAAAACACCCTATAAATACTTATTGAATGACAGAAGGCGAGCAGGGGAGGGTAATCCTGTTCTGAATGTAGCAAATAAGTAGATATTTACATTATTGAAACCAAAGAGCAAAGAAAAATAGACCAAAGGCAAGAAGATAAATCTTATTTCAAAAATGTTAAATATTTTGTATTTGTGCAATGTTTAAGGTTGATAAATCCATCATTCCTCACAGATGTGCTAGTATATGTGTATTTCTTTCTCTAGATGTTAAGTTTCATGATAAAAAGAATTCTGCTTTTACATTTGCTACTATATAATCAATGTCAGGACCATGCATGAAATATACCCGTGTTGACTACAGTAATAACCTACATCAATTTTATTAATAACATTACATGTATACTCTTTTTTATTAGTATTCAGAAAACATCCATTATAAAGTTAATAAAAATAAGAACTTACAATGTTTTCTATGTCAGATACCATTATAATACTTTAGAAAACATCAAAGCACTTTAATGGATTAGTTAATTCATTCCTCAGAAGAACACTGTGAAATAGTTGCTATCATTATACCTACTCTACATATAATGACAATGAGATGCAGACAGCTTAGTAAATTGTCCTTGGGTATATAGCTGATAGATATTGGAGCTGAGATCTGAATACAAACTGTCATCCTCTATAGAGAACACTGTTACTCATTGCCAGATGCTTTTTTCTTTTTCCTAGCTAATGATAATAATGCTTTAAATCTATACTGGTTAGCATATATACAAGACAATTGACAAATGGATAGAGAATTGAGAGAAAATAAGTATATACAAACTTTGCAATAACAAAAGTATGGAAAAATGAGAAAGGACTCAATTGGTAAAATCAAAATATGTAAGGAGACCTATTAATACTGGAAAGAAGAGAAAAAGAGAAACAGAAATGCTTTTAAAGTAGCTCTATCAAGTAGTATAAATATTCATTTAAGAACATTATGCTACCAAGAAAAGAGCTCTAACCCAGAATAGCAAAAGCAATTCTAGGTAACAGAGACATGGCAGGGGGTATCACAATCCCCAACCTGCAACT
>NW_004624779.1:2238980-2254630 GCF_000247695.1 Heterocephalus glaber | reverse complement strand
AAATAAGAACCAAGATGCATTATATAAAGGTACAATTCCCAATGAGAAATGTAATTGTGTTGTATACCTAAAATGTACCAATAAAAGAATTTAACAAAAAAAAGAAAGAAAAGAGCTCTAATTAGCAGGCTATTTCAGTTTCCCAAGTGAAAGGGAGCTTGAACAAATAAGAATTGAACAACAGGGTGGGGCTGAGGGATTGGCTTCAAAAGAAATTGGACCCAGCCATGGGTAAGACAAGGAGAATGATAAAGTGTAGGGAATAAATGTGAATCTCAAGCTTCTCCCTTTGAAAGCCAGCCCAAGATCACAAAGACATGGGGGAATTCAGATCATGCTTCCTTGTGTGTGATGATGAGGTCATTTGTAGTTACTTTTAAGGTTCTTTGTGCATCTCCAGCCTCCTTCTGGAGCAACATTCATCTGTCTGCCTGTCTGTCTGTCTGTCTGTCTATCTATCTATCTATCTATCTATCTATCTATCATCATCATCATCATCATCATCATCATCACCATTAGTTTATCTATCTCTTGAACCTCTCAAATTAACACACAAAATTAGGTTCATGAGCTTCCTCTGCACACCACCCCTCTTCAGTCGCACCCAGTGTCAGGAAAGGACACTACCATCTACTCAGTGCCAGACCTGAATTTTCCTCACCTTGGTTCTTTCCTTTGTTTCACATCTACTTTCTACTCAACCATGATGTAGTTCTGAATCTGTATTCTTAACACAATCAAATACATTCATTCTTTTCTGTCCCCAATTCAAAGTCCTCATTATTTCTCATCTAGACTAAGTGATATTTCTCTAGATGAGTGAGTAGGTATGAGCTGGGGGAAAGGTGAGGAGGTCGAACTTGCTTCTCCCTTATGTTAGAAAAGTCTTTGCTTCTGCCCACTTCACAAAGCAACTGTACTTACATTGAGGACACAACTAAAAAACTTCACTGGGAGACATTTTCTAACTTCAGAACTAGAGTAGACTGTTCAACTACACGTTCCCATGAAACCTTTCTCTAACATTTGACCTCTCTATTTACTTGTTCAGAGTGTGCTTTTCAAACTATGAATAACATAGGAAGAGGCCTGTTTCTGTGTTATGTAACTGTGTCGCTAGTACCTGGCAATAGTGGATGCGCAATAATTAATTAAACGAATCAATGAAGAGAGGTTAAGCAAGAGGACACCTCTAAAAGTAGTATTTATTTCTATAACCTTAAAATCACTGATGATACAAGTAAGAGCAAGTTCCATGTGGGTGCTGTGTCAGAAAGTATAAAAGATAAAGAAAAATAAATAAATAAAATACTGAAAGTTCAAATTTATTTCCAGAACATTAGATGAGTTGGAAGGGAAAATTGTAACAACTGGTTAAAATAAAAGTACCCTCTGCTCATCAGCTGTTACCCATGGACTTGAATAATTGTGGGCTGGAATGTTTACAGCCTTGTAAACCCTGGGATCTACAGGAAAGACTACAGTAAACACTTTGTTGAATTTCTTTGGAAATGCCAAATATAAGTCACAGATTTTTCTATTTCTAAAATAAAGCAAAATGGAAGTCATAAAATTATCCCTTACAACCACAATGCATTTGATAAATCTTAATTTAATTTCCATTCCCCAGAAAGCTCTGTAAAATCCTCAGGGCTATACTTACGTATAGAACAGCCCCCATTCAAGGACAAAGGTGTCAGAGATTTTTAAATCTCCCCCAAAACACTGAACCATCTGATAGCCTTCCAGCCAGTCAATTTGGCAGAGAAATGTCTGGAGTTTGAATTTGACCTGTTTTTCTCTCTAGGAAATCTCTATATTCAAATTAACACCATGTTTTTCCAGAGCTCATTCCACTACAGGATTGAAGGGGAAAAAAAATAAAATTGATCTTTCTTTTCACTTAAAATTCTTCCAAGGACAAAGAAAAGAGGTTTTAAAAGTTTTTATAATAAATATTTTTCTCCTCTATTTAAAAAATTCTCTATAGCCTCTTCTTTCCCAAGTGAATTTTAACACATAATGAAAAAACACTCCCCTTTTTCCCCAACAACATAATGTCACTCAAAAATTTAAAATATAAACAGAAGAGGGTAATTTAAAAAATGAAACATTAACTCATTTTGAATTTCTGTCACTCTGGGGATCTGGACTAGATAGGCAGTCCCTTGTAAGTGTGTCTCATCATATGACAGGTGTCCTTTTACTTTTTTGAAAACATTTTTGAATTGTAGATTGAAATAATATATTAAGGGATTTCAATTTTATTCAACATTCACTTTCTTGAAAGAAGAATTAAAATGCAACAGATTACTAGTATATTAGAATGAGCTTTACTCAGTTAAAAGTCGCTGGGGCTAAGATTTTTGCATAATGAGTATCTCCAACAATTAAGCTGGTAAAAAGGAAATGAATTGTTATCATCTAATAATCCATAAATGTCACAATGAGGTTTTTAGCTCCTATTTTTAGCATTCAAAATCGGAGTAGGGGAGGAACAAAGAGGAAGACCCTTGAAAAGAATTTGGAGTACAGTTCTGATGAGTAAGGCAATCAGTATTCAAGTTCTCCTTTTGTGTTTGGCAGTTACCTTTATAATTTGTCTCACTAAGATATTTTTATTTTCATACACGAACACAAAGTTCCAATTTTTTCTGAGTATGTGTATTTGTTAAAAGTGACATGTGAGATTATCTAAAGTCTTCAGCTGTGGAAAATTAGGTTAACTTGCCAGGAATTATGAAGGCAACTTCACAAACTATAAGAATTTTTAATCTAAGAAACAAACAGTGCAAGATTCTGTGTATGATCTATGGTACCAAATAACTTCTGCAGCCCCAATCACTAAACTGTAGATTTTAAAAGGTTCTTAGAGGAATTCTTTAGAGAATTTTTGGTGAAACAGAAGAATGTTCTCCTCTGTATGGTTTTACTAGTAACTGAGTTCTTTAGATCTGGAACAGACTATTTTATTAAGGAATATTTTGCACAGGGAAGAGAAAGTTATTGTAAAAACAATCCATGTAGAATAGAAATGAAAACCATCTAGAACCAATAAATCTCTGCTCCACTGGGCCAGGGGTCTTCTCTATCTCCTGGCACACTCGATTTGATAAATTTTAGTTTATCTACCTGTCTCTTCCAACACAATCCCTTTGCTTGGGATTAATTCCTTTTGTTCCTATGAAACAAACAGGCTCTTTTGAATACTTTTTCACTCTAATTTTTCCTTATGATCATTCAGCTGATATTCTTAGATAATTAGCTTATTCTCTAATATATAATTAGTTGCATTTTCATTAAAACTATTCTCATTTTTTATTTTAAAAACACCTGGCATGGTTAAAATATAGATTCATTGCTCCTTGGTCAAGTATTTGTTCTGAATTAATTAGCTGTAGCCAAGGGGATATATGCTTCATTTGGCAAAATACATGGTCACAAAGAAAACTGTACACAAAATAAATTACTGTTATATATAAGTATGCTTGTGAGCAAAGTTATCTTCCAAAAGAAGAACTGGATTTATTGGATAATATCAATTAAGAAGTTAAATAAATCACAAGTATTTTTAATTGGTTGGAAAACTGACAGTTGTGGAGAAAAACAAATTCTTTGAACGTGTAACCAGTTTGTATTATATTACAGTTCTACATTTTTCATCTAGAATTAATTTTAAAATATTGAAAATTTATATTTTTAATGTGACATATGGAGATATAATTATTTGAGCAAATGCATTTCTATCCATTATTATGAAATCATGTTTATTCTACTAAAGTGTGTTAGCACTTCATAATCATGAATATCAAGTTTATTTTTGGGTATCAATCAAATCAGATACAAACACTTAAAACATTTTTAAATATCTCATGTGATGATTCAATAAATAATCACATATATTATAATTACGTCTGTTCAAAATAAAATAGATTGTCAATGGAAATGTACTAATTCTTTCAATATTTTTCTTTCAACATTTCTTTAAAATGCATGTTACTCTGATCTTATTATCAATCTGCTTTTTATCTCATAAAGGTAATCCTTTATTTCTTATGATAATATTCAATTTATGAATAAAATATTTATTTGGTAAACTCATGCATTTCTATTCTCCTTCTTTTTATTCTTTTAAATTGTATAAACCAGTATTCTATTTGATGAGGGCAGTAACAATATTTCTTTCCTAAATAAAATTATATATGCATTCAGTATGCTAAGTGTGACCTTCAGACATATTATTGCAGAAACTATCTTCTATTACTCTCATTAAAATTCTACAGATATTTTCCAAACTGGCATTCTAAAGTGCCATATTTGTTTAATACTGATACTTATAAAATAACCAGTTTCCTTCTCAATTTCTCCTTTTCACATGATACCTTCTCAGACATATTTTTTCAAAGACATTCTCCAGCTCAAATAACTATAAAGGTAGAAATTTTTAAATTATTATAAAATAGTGTTTAGAAATTTGCATCTCTGAAAGTAACCATATAGATAAAAATATATGAAGTGGCTAAAACAATGAAGAACAAAATAAAATGTTCTGATCAATACATCATTTTATTATTTCATTCTGCAGATTATTAGAACACACTAGCATAATGTTTGGTGCTTCTTCATTGTTAATATCAAGACTTTCTTGTCTCTAAGTAATTATTTATCTATCATGGAAATTTCAAGTAAAAGTACCAATCAATTGATGGATAACAAATAATATATCAATACTCCATTTGATAACATCATATGAAAGTGTTACCTATTATCAAATCCACTACATGACAATAAAGAAGAATATTGCAGACAGTGGTATTAACTCAGGAAATAAATAAACCACTTTAACACATATGATCTAAAACTGAAACTTTAAAACTTACTTTACAATATAAAATCTATAAAAAAATAAATAAAAGCCCTAACTTTACAGTCTTGTAAACTAGTGGTAGTAGAAATGATGTCCACCATTGAAAGTCTTGTATGATCTCTTTCAGATTTAAAGTACATACCTCACAAAATACATACATAATAATTGATGAGTTTATATGTCATCTTTTGCAAAGGTCCAGGTTTTCTAAGTCGTTCCAAATTTAATGTATGTGCCCCAAAGCAGAAATAGCTTTACTTTTTTATTCTTACTCGTTTCAGCCACCACTGGATTTTCTTGGAAAACTGACACTTTATACTTTTAGATTACACATTGTTACAAAGTGGTAAGATTTATGAGTACAACCTACGTAGAGAATTATTTATACATGTACAACAAGAGTGATATTATTTAAAAAGCAGTATGCTGTTTTCCTAAGCACCTTCACATGCAGGTATCCACACTCTCCCGAGGCATTCATTCATTCATCTCTATGGAAGAGAGGAGATGAGAGCTGGAGGGCTGAAGCATCATTAGAGCAGAATTTATGATTTAGGTTCTGGGATCGATAAATAGGATTTTTGTGTGTGAAGCAGGAAAATTTTTGAGTGCCTGGATATTGAAGGAAAATAAGGTTTCCAAAATATCTTAATAAGGAGGTAGGGCTTAGGACAATGAACTAATTGTGGAGATTGTCTCTTAAGCCAGAGAAGAATTCTCTTCTCCCTATGACATAGGTAGTAGGCAAACGGAAGCACATAGCATGGTATCAAAGTTATGTTGGTCGTATCTGATGTCCACTACATGGAAATCCAGACACCGAACATCTCTCCTACCTCCATGAGGTCATGCAGTTTCTGGCAACCAAAGTGTAAAAAGACACAAATAGATAGGTCATGATGCCAATAATATGTACTAGAGCTTCACCTTAAATTGCCACTGACAGCCTGTCATATTTTAGTTGTCATGAACTGGGCGTAGACCAATGCAGTCTTTCCTTTACAGAAACCAGGGAGACCCAAAGAGTACCATAGATATCTTAATAATTTCTTCCGACTACTTTGAAAAACTAGTAAGCCCTGAATACAGTCTCTTACTCATAGGATTTAGATTGTTTTCCAGAGAATAGAATCACATTTAATAATGTTTGATATCCCTATTTTAGATTATCCCTACCATTGGTTTTTGGTATTATTCTTTAGTGCACTTAAACCTTTTAGGAATTATATCTTCATGTAGTGAACTAAATTTTTATTTAAGGCAGTAGTATATAGATTCTCTTTTCTTCTCTTATAAACTATACTGATCAATGAATAAATTTTTCATTGTAAATCTTAGACATCTTCACCATGTTTCTTATTTTATGTCCCTGATAACTTTGAAGTATGAATTATTAAAAATTTATTTTAGATGCATTTTTCTCCTGTGACAGCAAGACTTGATTCAGACACTTCTCATTGTTCTCACCAACAGAGGTGTTATAAAAATTTCGATTTTTAAATGCCATGATTTCAGTGTGTAATGTTACATGACTCTTCAATCATGAATGCTTATGATGGTATTAGATAATGATATTCTGCGTTTGATTTTACAATTATATGACTCTTAATAAGATATTACAGAGCCAAACCACATGCTTCCATCAAAGTATATTGTATCCTAACAAGCACTTAAACTTATAAAAGTTCACCCAAATTGCACTATCATAATGAATTGTCCAAAACATTACAATTGAAAGAAACAATACTTACAGAACTATCAATTTTAATTTCCCACATTCCAATATTAATTTGAACAATACTTCTTATACTAGTAAAGTACTATACTTGTCAATCTGCTATATAGGTTATTTTATGCAAATTTCATTATCTATTAATGTCTGCTGTTTTACAATATTTGTATACAAATAAACAAATGGTCACTGGTAAAATATAAGCTCTCATAAAATTGATTATTATCAGAGCTACTGGACATAAATTTTCATCTATCAAGAAGGTAAACTAAAGATATCTCCTTAAATGATGAATTTTGCCTTGTTTTTGGAAAATAAGTAGACAGTAGAGTCTGTTCTACCATGGATTAATATCTGATGGTTACAGAGCCCTTAGCCTTCTGCTCTGAGGAATGAACCTCATCTCTTCAAATGCAGGCTTTGATTAAAAGAAAGATAAATGAAAAGCATTTTCTCCGTTCTTCCCTGCCCATTTCTGAACAGACTACACATTTAAATTTCATTTAGTTTTCTTACATAAGTACTCATACTTCTCATCCCTACAAATATTGTCACTTCCCTGTCAAGCTCTGCAATAGCTCAGACCCAATATAAAGAATGCAAAGATCATTCTGCTTCAAATATAATTAGAAAAGTTGAGTGGCAAAATCTTTCAGTGAAGAATAAGCCAGAAAGAACTAGGATAAGAGAGAAGTCTCAGGGGAGTTCTAATAAGAAAAGTTGGGAAGAGTGATAAACAGCTTATGTCATTATTGCATATTAAAAAGTTTTGCATTCGAGGTAGAACCCAGAGACTGAATCAGAATATAGGGGCTGACACTGAGCTGTTAGTATGTTAGTGTGGGATGTCATTCAATTACAAAAGTCACACCTCAACATTCTTATTTGATACCTTATTTCCTCAGGTCAGTACTTGTGGAAGTAATTTCCAATGGGCAATGGTTACATTTTATTTTTGATATGGGTTTTGTTGTATGTGTTCCTCTCCTCTGAGTTTATGAGAAAAGATAATTGCCCTAGTCAATTCATTTAGCATCACTGAGTACTTACTACATGCCAGCCATTTGCTAAGAAATTGGAATGCATAATTGTCTTATGCAATCTTAACAGAAAAATTCAATAAGACTATTATTTTCTCTGCTTTAGGCATAGGAATGGTGTCCTGGGGACATGAATCAGGGTTACCCAGTAATGTCTTTCTTCATTCAATGATACCTAGAATATTTATGCTCATTGCCTCAGTGACAGAAAGACATCACAGAATTTTCATAATTTCTGATAAAGATTTTCTCACTTCTTAAACTATGTATCACTATATATATTAGCTAGAGTTAATTTTCTTTAGCTCTCAATAACATAAAAGTTTTGTAAATATCTTACAATATTTTATTTAATCCCCAAAACACACTAAGAAGTATATGTTATTATTATGTATATTTTGCAGATGCCTTATCATTGACATTTCTAAAGCTGTACATAGACCTGAAAAAGGTGTCTTGTCCAAGTCATATAAATATTAGGAGGTAGAATGAGGTTTCAGATCACTCTAAGCTTCCTCACACCCATCCCCAACAAATGTTAGCAATTGGAGAGATTTGCATCCTCTGCACTTTTTAGCCCCCTAAGTAAGCCCAACTAAGCCAAATAAGGTGTGACTTTTTAAAATAACAGCAGCTTTGGAATTCCAATGAAATATTGAACTCATCCCATTGTGTACATTTAAACATGGGACAAATTGCAAGAATACAGCCTTCCTCTAAGCCCACCAGCAGTCCAGACTAGAAGAAATGTCAGTATGGTCAATCGAGGGAGAGGGTCAAAATTTAACCTGTTGACTTGATAATACAGCCATGTACCCCAGCATTTCAAGTAAAATGTAACATGATTTTCTGATCCATACAAAAGTGCAGAGAAGGTACAGCATGTCAGAACCCTCTAAACTCCAACAGTGCACAGTATTAGCCACATTTTCCTAGGACCTTTAAGGTAGGGAGGAGGCAAGGCAGGAGAAGTAAAAGCAGCCAAGAGAGCTCCCCAGCCCCACGACTCACAATTGTGCTGGGCAGGTATGGAAATGGAAAGGCGTAACTGGGTCCCCACAAGCCATACTTCTCCAAAAGCTGTTGAGGCTTAATTACAACTTACATGATTCTAATCTATCCAACGTTATGAGATTTGTTGAAATTAACATGCTATTTCCAATATCCTATTTGATTGAGTAATAAGTTGCAAAAATGTAAAATATATATATATATATATATATATATAAAGTGCATTTGAAGTTCAGTAAATTTTAACAAATTTATACCCTTCACACAATCAATCACATCAAGGCAGAGAACATTTCTATCACCCTGGACAGTTCCTTTGTGCACTCACCCAGTATATCTCACACGCAGAGGCAAATATTCTTCCTATTTGCTCACCTTTTTCTTTTCTTTAGGTTGTTTTGGCTAGCCTATGCATTTCCACATAAAGTTTAGAATCACATGGGTCATTTCTTCAAAATGACTTTGACTTGGCAAAGACTAAATTTTGTCTCTGTACTCTGTACAGAGATTTCTGCCTCTCTCTCTCTCTCTCTCTCTCTCTCTCTCTCTCTCTCTCTCTCTCTCTGGCTTATAAATCTCTCTCCATGCACACACAGGTCAAGAAACAGTAAAGGGGCTGAGGGAAATTTGGGGGAATATACACACTTTTGCTTTCTTATTTTGACTTTCTCTTTTTGGGTATTTCTTTTGTAAATTTTCTGCCAATTTTGATGTTGAACTTCAGCCACTAATTTCTCAGTCCAAGATGACTACACTACTTGTTTGCATACTATTTTTCACTACATAATAGGGAGAAGTTGGATAGATCTACCTTTCACTCTCTTTCTTTCAAGAATTTTATACCCTCTGGTTTCTATATGGGTTTTGTCACCCTTTAATGTCTTCAAAATGTAACTCTTAAAATGTAATTGGTCTAGAGACCATACTTGTCTTTGGCACAATCATCAATTTTCTATATGATACCCTAATATTTCAAAAAGGTAGATTTGTCATCAAGTTATGAAAATTCACATAGCTGCCATACTTTAACTGAAGCCTGTTGAAAGAAAAAAAACACCTGCCTGTTTCCACACTGACTTTTACTCTGACACACTTGTACTCACACAAGGTAGCCTTGGAATAGTTGCAGCATTTTAGAGATCTTACAAAGAAAAGATGGAATTCACAATATAAGTAGTTTGAATTCACTAGGATCATTTAGATGATTCTCAATTGTATTATTGCTGGCCTCTTATGAGCTAATGGCATCCAGGAATACCCTTACTGGCCATTGCACTTTTTCAGCTGGTAAAATAATCTGAGTATGTAGTTTCAGAGATTACCTGGCCAAGGAAGTGTACGAGGAGATCTGAAATGTGTAAAACCAGAGGATATTCAATAAAATATCATCCTATCAAGAGGTTGCATCTCCCAGGACAGTACTTGGCAGCACTGTGCATATAATTATTGTCATACATAAAGAAAGATATGTAAGAATCACTCCAGATAGAATTTATCAGAACCCTTGTATTTGTTGGTCACAAATATTTTGAATAACTGTAAACAGTGAATTTGTCTTCACATGAAATAAAATTCGATCAAGAGGAAAATATAAATTTTCTATTTCCTCTTCAGCATTTATATAAATTCTTGTTTATAATTTCTTGTCATTTGAAGAGATGATTGAAAATGCAGTCAAAATTTAGGCAGGAAGCAACTTAAACATGAATTGTTATTCCTCTGGAGTTTATAATACTTAACGGTGTCCATCAGCTTTTTGACAGTTGTAAATTACTGTGATGTATTTTCTCATTCAAAATGTACATTTCTTTTTGTATCTAATTTTGTGATCACAATTCTGTACTGCTTTCATTAAATCCTCTCCCACTCACCACCAAGAGTACAATCATCACTACATAAAAAATCTGGATGCCCCAGATAACATATATACTCTTTTGTTTGTGTATTCAGCAGATAGCTGAGACTCAAGTTTCCCAAACCCATTAGCTTAGCACCACATAGACTTCCAGTGGTCCAAAGCGGCAAAGATGCTGAATTAACAGCTTTGCTTTGTTGTTTTACCTTGTCTTCTGTTTGTTAACATTCCATGGAATGAGACTTGTAAAAAAAATTTAGTTCAGCTACGGAAATGTACAGATACAGTTGCTGTTTAACCTGAGATAAGTACTCACTATAGAGGTTAAATACATTCCATAAGCCCACAAAACTGGTAAATAATGGAGCAGAATTTCACACATAATGCCTTGGGTTTCAAAACAGAGTGTTTTGCACACAAGATATAGATTTTGTGTCAGCTATATTTTTAATTTACATATATTCCTAAAGTCTCTTTGAATATAAGGGTATGTCTGTATGTATGTGTGAAAATTAGAAGTCTTTGGAGAGAAGATAATTTTGAGAAACAATTAACGTATGTTCTTTATTTTATCAAGTTATGATTTATTTTATAAAGCAAACACATGATGTGTACTATGTACAAATTACCATGCTGAGGTTTATACAAATGTTAATGGCACAATGTTCCAAACATCTTTGTCAAGGGTCTGCTGAGATGCATGTTATTTTAACCCTTTTTACACTGTGAGAAACTGTTAAGGGTTGGAGATGTTACCTAGCTTTCTACTTAACTGGTTAGCCTGCCAACTTGCACAGATGTTAATAAATAGCACATGAACTTCAGCGTTTAGAGACAAAAGACTTCATTACTAACAATACAGCAACTCCACGAACTTTGTGTTCACATCAGATCCCCTGGCCCTTCCCCCAGCTGATCACCATGGAGGTAGGAGGTACAGGCACGGCCAGGTGGACCCTGAGCACACAGTGGGTTGTGAGCAAACCAAATAAACTTAGGAAAACCTGAATCTCCTAGTAAGTACCACAATCAAATCAGCCTAATTTTTTACTTTTGTGGTAATCTTAATCTGTAATCTTCTAACCAGGAAGCGTAATTGCTTTCTAATCCACAAGAGGAGATCATATCTTTACAGTGAGGCACTCTCTCTCTTTCAAGTCTATTTGCTGCCAAAATATCCTTGAAATGTTAGGTCCAGAACAAAATATGCCCCAAGATGTGTGAAAACTCCTCTAATATACAGTAATAAAACAGATTTTGGTAACATCAGTGATGGGATTACAAGTCTGGAGAGCCAACCCCATATTCCATATTCTTAAATGCTGTTGAACTTTCTTTCTTGCTATTACTTCTCTAAGTATGGAGAGGAACATCATTAAAAATCCTAAATTGAGGGCCCAGGATTTAGCTCAGTGGTGCTGCCCCCTGCCTTGCAAGCACAAGGTCCTGAGTTTGATCCCCGGTACCCCCCTCCCCAAAAAAGAAAAAAAATGCTAAATTGACCAGTAAGCATCAATCTTTGTTAGATGTGCAGTACAATAGTGGGGGAGAAAATGGTCCCAGCGGAAGATATCCTGAATTTTCTTGCAAATCTTTAGGAATTGCTTCTCTAAATGCGTCTAGAAATTTTTGTATTCCTTGAGGCCTCATCAAGTATGACCACATCAAACTGTTTTTCTTCTCTACTTAGAACCATAGTGCTGAAACTATTTTTCATACAAGAAGTTTTGCTTTTGCAAATAGCACAAAGAAACAAAATCATAAACGTTCCACTGAAAGAGAACACTTGACCTTCCTTATGAATTAACAAATAAGGAACAGAAGGCCCAAAGTAGTCAAATGAAACCCTTTATGATATATTTAGTAACAAAATCAGCATAAGGGAGCTTCTACTTTCACCACACCATGGTAAGTAAGATGTGTCACTCAAATTTCATGCTCGACTTCCCAGTTGCTGCATTGTTTGAAAAGACTGTAACACAAGCCTTACAGATCACTAACGACGGACACAAGCAAAAGTGAGCATGATAGATAGGTTTTGTTTTAGATCTAAGAACAGTGATTATAACATTTCAAATATAATTAATAATTGTTTTTAAATACCCAACTTTTAACTGTATTCAAATTACTTAACAAGATAAAGAACATTTTCTGGGTCCAGTAAAGCAATTACAAAAACAGTTTCTGTTCAGTAAAATAAGATAGAGGAATGATCTATTTATATCTATTTCCCTAAAACTATTAATTTTTTTCTGGAATGAGAGTTAAGAAGAAATGAAACTTTGGGACTGGATAACTCAATTTGTAAACTCTTTAGTTATATACGGAGACAATCCTATTTCATGTTTTCTCTTTCTTTGGCCTTTTTCCTCCTACTAGAGTTGTTTTTGGGTACATGTGCTCCCCAGAATTCTGAGCAGGTAAATGAACGTCTTATACATATGTAACACTTAGAAATACAGTTTGATTAAGTGTGTCTTCTATAGGTCCTCTAGGTATGGTTATTTCATAATAAGTAATAAGATTGTAGTGTCAGTAAGATACATTAGTAAATGTTCCATAGACTTCCCACCTGATTTGAAAACTCTACATTATTACAGCCTCATAAGTAGGTTACTAGGCTTAAATCTACCCTGGGGGAAGTTTAAAAGCTGGTATCTTCTCCCTGTGGGATCATGACCACTACTATTCTTAGAAAACTTAAATATATTGTGCTGTTGCTAAATAATGATGTTTGAATCATCATTTTTAAATCAAGATTTTCATATATATACATATATATGTATATATATACCCATGATACAGAAAGTAATGCTATGATATGGTTATTTTTCAAATGCATAGTTTAATGCAAAAAAAAAAAAAAACAGGAATAGAAAAGCGCTTCTGAAAGTCAAAACATTTGAAGGAGCATCTTGGCTCTTTATATTGTCCAGTAGAGAAAAGAGATATTCAAGGGTCTCCATGGCAGTGCCTCTGTGCTCTGACATCCACATTCTTCATTTCCAAAAGTGAAACCTCTCAGATTCTTAATTGATTATAGTGTTAAACAGCCAACTCTTATTTCAAGAATACCCAGGGCAGGGCAGGAAGTTTTTATTTAAAAGGAGGAATAAAAGGCTTCATGTTGAAAAAAATAGTAAGTCTAATATTTAGCATTCTAACAAACAGCTTCTGCAAGAATTGAGGACATTTTCTGAATACCTTGGAGTATCTCTGTGCACGTGCCTTACTTTAAAATTTATCTATGAGTGATTTGACAAGTGACTGTTCCAGACCACAGGACTTCATGTTATAGTCAGTCCCTTTCCTGGTCATCATGTTTTTGCAAAGACTAGAAAATGTTGCACATTTAGTTTTCACTTCAAGTTTTTGATGTAGTGTCAAATGGCCAATTTTTGTCAATGTGGCATCATCAATGACGTTTCCAAAAAACTACCGGCTAGATTTCTCAGAGTACTTTTCTCCTTCTGCTAAGATGAGAGAAGCCTGTGGAAGGTCTGGGAGGTGGAAGTAAACCAGGAGCCCGGATTCTGCTGTGGACTGGTATGGCATCCTGCCAGGGCACTTCCTGTCACAGGTTTGTGTCCTTCCTCTAGCTTTACAGCTGTCTCCCTCTACTCCTTGACCCCATGCTGTTGAAGCTAATAAGCTGTGACAGTACCTGACTTCTGGTTACAGTCTTCCTAATCTTCAGAATTTCAACTCCTTCTGTGCTGGTAGAAAGAAACCCTAATTCCTACATGAAATTCCTATTCTTTTTACAGTGGTAATGGTTTTACTTTCTCAAACAAATGCAGCTTAGTACAGCTTTCAGAGAAAAATGGCAACATTTTTTGCATTAGTGAAAAATTGTAACTTACTTTGCATTAATGAAAACTGCTTTCATATATCTGCATGATAATAATGATTGAGGCTAGTCCTGCAGAAAACCTAAGTAAGTTTTAAAAGTAGATTTAGCTTTTCACATAATTTATAATAAGGGGCAATATTTAAAATTCTTATTTAGATGTTTAAATTTCTTTGTTGTAAATACCTAAAATTGAGGGTACCTAAATATATTAAAAGACAATTTATAATTTCACAGAGGTATTGACATATTTTTAATTTTCAATATATATACTTAACTGGTTAGCCTGCCAACTTGCACAGATGTTAATAAATAGCACATGAACTTCAGCGTTTAGAGACAAAAGACTTCATTACTAACAATACAGCAACTCCACGAACTTTGTGTTCACATCAGATCCCCTGGCCCTTCCCCCAGCTGATCACCATGGAGGTAGGAGGTACAGGCACGGCCAGGTGGACCCTGAGCACACAGTGGGTTGTGAGCAAACCAAATAAACTTAGGAAAACCTGAATCTCCTAGTAAGTACCACAATCAAATCAGCCTAATTTTTTACTTTTGTGGTAATCTTAATCTGTAATCTTCTAACCAGGAAGCGTAATTGCTTTCTAATCCACAAGAGGAGATCATATCTTTACAGTGAGGCACTCTCTCTCTTTCAAGTCTATTTGCTGCCAAAATATCCTTGAAATGTTAGGTCCAGAACAAAATATGCCCCAAGATGTGTGAAAACTCCTCTAATATACAGTAATAAAACAGATTTTGGTAACATCAGTGATGGGATTACAAGTCTGGAGAGCCAACCCCATATTCCATATTCTTAAATGCTGTTGAACTTTCTTTCTTGCTATTACTTCTCTAAGTATGGAGAGGAACATCATTAAAAATCCTAAATTGAGGGCCCAGGATTTAGCTCAGTGGTGCTGCCCCCTGCCTTGCAAGCACAAGGTCCTGAGTTTGATCCCCGGTACCCCCCTCCCCAAAAAAGAAAAAAAATGCTAAATTGACCAGTAAGCATCAATCTTTGTTAGATGTGCAGTACAATAGTGGGGGAGAAAATGGTCCCAGCGGAAGATATCCTGAATTTTCTTGCAAATCTTTAGGAATTGCTTCTCTAAATGCGTCTAGAAATTTTTGTATTCCTTGAGGCCTCATCAAGTATGACCACATCAAACTGTTTTTCTTCTCTACTTAGAACCATAGTGCTGAAACTATTTTTCATACAAGAAGTTTTGCTTTTGCAAATAGCACAAAGAAACAAAATCATAAACGTTCCACTGAAAGAGAACACTTGA
>NW_004624779.1:2209112-2238880 GCF_000247695.1 Heterocephalus glaber | reverse complement strand
CACAGTCAATGGAAGCATTATTATGAGAGCAAATGATTTCCCATAAGAATTCTATTTTCAGTATCTCCTAATTTTACTAGAAGGCAATGGTGCTTGAGGAATTGGTAAACAGCAGCAAAGAGTGTTTCCACTGGACAAGCTGAAGTGTAGCCAAGAGAAACCCAAGCCAACTTTATTTACTTGATAAAATACTCTTTTTAATTACACATGCATTTTTCATGTTTTTGACCTTTTACCTTGTTTCATGGTATCATGAATTTAAAGTTGCACTTTTCCAAACTAATTCCAAAGAATTTTCAAGGCCTTCATTTTCAATGGCCATGTCTTAGTACATTTGTATATAACAATTTTAGGTGTTAGGAATTTTCTAGTATGGTGATGAAGACACAGGTCAGCCCGGTGCTACTAAAAGGGGAATCAGTGCTGTACTGAAACTGGCCTTCCTTTTGTTACAATAAAGAATCGTGAAGCACTGCTAAGTAAACCAATCCATGCTGCTATTCGCCATGAAACACTTTAGAGTTCTCCCTATGGGAGCTCACATTATCAGCCTCAGTACATAAAATTCAGAGCATCTGTATTATACTTAGGGTCTGAGACCTAAATGTGAAGCTACTCTTGGTGTGAAGAATTTGAGGCAGACATCTTGACAGAATAATTTGCTCAATACAAATTTTGATGAAACACAAATGTTTATTTGCAAAAACCAATTCATTCTTCCTGTCCACTGTCTTATATGTGCACAATACAAATAGAGAGTTATTTACAAGTGGCTCAGTAAATATCACTAACCATTTTATACAACAATTATACATTTACATTATATTAATTATACATTTTATACGGCAATTTATATATTACAATATATAAATAAGTATTTATATATTTATAAATATAAATATTTATATATTTATAAATATAAATATTTATATATTTATAATTTTAAAATAAATGTTTTTAAATAGCAGTATTTTTTGTTTGTTTTGAGAAAACTAGTTGTTTTCTAATTGGTTACTTTGTTACTTCTAAAAAGAGTTTTGTTCTGAACTACTAAAATTACTTGGTGTCTGGTACAAACATTTCAACAAACTTGATTACATCTCTAGCTTCTACCTACTTAAAACTCTAGGGAATTGTCTTGTTTTAGAACTAGTGTCTTCTGTTTTTCTTTTTTAAAAGCTTATTTTTCTCTTTTTGAGAAATCTGTTGTTATGAAATTTGATTTGTGAAAACAAAATATGTTGTTGGTAGTTCATTTATTTTAACATTTTTTCATCATCTTTTACACTAGGTGGAAGATGGTTGTTTATAAATGTTGAAAGTGATTTTAGAGATTCTTCTCGGGTAACTGAGCTGGCAAAGTTATTCTTTTAACTTTATCTCATCTTCAAATACGTGAAGATCTCCAGTAGAACTTTTCTGGAAACATTCATAGGTGAGGTGAAAATAAATATAATATAGTTATAATTAACATAGTTTTGAAATTGTTTTTAGTTTATGCACAGAAATATAATAAATATCTGCATACTACTGCTTTGTTTCAATTAAATGTTTACATATAAAGGAATATTATGGTCATAAAGATTAGTTCACTGACACATTCTCTTAATCATTTATATTGCTAGCTAACACATTTTATTATTTATTAAATGGGTCATACTTTCTTAATTATTTTTATCATTAGTTATTGATTCTCAAAATAATAATTGAAGCCAATATTATTTACTCAAAATATACCACTTTACTTCAACTTACTAATTTCAAAACATAAAGAACATAAGACTAGGCCCACAGCCTCCCGGTCCTTCCCAAGTCGTTAGGCCCCAGGGTCCTCCTGGCTTTCCTGCCGGCATGGCTGACAAGGAAGCAGCTTTTGACCACGAAGTGGAAGAACTTGTGATCGACAAGGAGTATAAAATATGGAAAAAGAACACGCCTTTTCTTTATGATTTGGTGATGACCCATGCTCTAGAGTGGCCCAGCCTAATTGCACAGTGGCTTCCAGATGTAACCAGACCAGAAGGGAAAGATTTCAGCATTCATTTACTTGTCCTGGGCACACACACATCAGATGAACAAAATCACCTTGTGACAGCCAGTGTACAGCTCCCTAACTATGATGCCCAGTTTGATGCATCACACTATGAGAGCGAGAAAGGAGAATTTGGAGGTTTTGGCTCCGTTAGTGGGGAAATTGCAATAGAAATCAAGATCAGCCGTGAAGCAGAAGTAAACAGGGCCCATTATGTGGCCCAGAACCCTTGCATCATTGCAACAAAGACTCCATCCAGTGATGTTCTTGCTTCTGGCTATACAAAGCATCCTTCTAAACCAGACCCCTCTGGAGAGTGCAACCCAGACTTGCATCTCCGTGGACATCAGAAGGAAGGCTACAGGCTTTCTTGGAACCCAAATCTCAGTGGGCACTTACTTAGTGCTTTAGATGATCATACCATCTGCCTGTGGGACATCAGTGCTGTTCCAAAGGAAGGAAAGATGGTGGATGCCAAGACCATCTTTACAGGCCATACAGCAGTAGTAGATGTTTCCTGGCATCTGCTCCATGAATCTCTGTTTGGGTCAGTTGCTGATAACCAGAAACTTATGATTTGGGATACTTGGTCAAACAACACTTCCAAACCAAGCCACTCAGTTGATGCTCACACTGCTGAAGTGAACTGCCTCTCTTTCAATCCTTACAGTGAATTCATTCTTGCCACAGGATCAGCTGACAAGACTGTTGCTTTGTGGGATTTAGAAATCTGAAACTTAAATTGCATTCCTTTGAATCAATCACATAAGGATGAAATATTCCAGGTTCAGTGGTCACCTCACAATGAGACTATTCTGGCTTCCAGTGGTACTGATCGCAGACTGAATGTCTGGGATTTAAGTAAAATTGGAGAAGAGCAATCTCTTGAAGATGCAGAAGATGGCCCGCCTGAGTTGTAGTTTATTCATGGTGGTCACACTGCCAAGATATCCGATTTTTCCTGGAATCCCAATGAACTTCGGGTGATTTTTTTCTGTAACAGAAGACAATATCATGCAAGTGTGGCAGATGGCAGAGAACATTTATATGATGAAGACTCTGAAGGAAGTGTGGATCCAGAAGGACAAGGATCCTAGATATATCTGCACTCATGATTTTAGACTCCCCTTTTTTCCTCTCAACCCTGAGATTGCTTTAACACTGGTTTTGAGACATACAGACTTTGTTCAGCTATCCCTCCACAATAGTTACCACCAACAATACTACTGGCCTAAAAAGTGGGTGTTTTCTAAATATTAACTGGGGTACTTGATTCAGCAAAGCCACAGACTTATATTTAAACTTTGTCCAGGAATTTTCTATTAACAAACCCAGGTCTAAAGTAGCTACAGAAAGGGGAATATAACATGTGATTATTTTTCTTCTTAAGATAAATCCCCAAGTTTTTCAGACTTGTTTCAGTAAAGGCTAAAGTAAGTAAGAAACAGAGAGCAAAGTGAGGTTAGTTGTCTGAGCCATGAAGTATAAGCACTACAAGATGTCATTTTTATTCAGGAATTAGGGGAGAGTCAAGTCATAGATTCCTACTCTAAATCTTCTTGTCTGACTTTCCAGGATCCACATTTTTCCTATGTAAGCCAGTCTCCTCTTGGTTTATTCAGTTAAGTCAAAGCTACATGTTCCTCCTTCCCTATATATTTTTGCTTGTTAGTGTATTTCTTGAGCTGTTTTCATATTATTCCTTTCTTTTCTGTGAAATGGTTTCTGTTGTTTTTTGTTGTTGTTTTAACTTGGGATCACCAAGTTGTAAAGATGTATGTCTTCACCTGACAGTTGTCCCTCAGGTAAACTGTCAAGTTAAGAAGGGTGATTTGATAGCTTCTATTTGTTTTAAAAATTAAATTAATCCCTGATAAGAGTGTTTTTTTTAAAGAAGTTAGTCCTTGACCACTAGTTTAATACCATCTCCATTTTAGGTGACCTGTTTCATCAGCAGGCCTGTTACTCTGCATGACTAACTATGTAAGTGCTTATAATGGAATAAATTGCTTTTCTACATAAAAAAAATAAGATGATTTTTCTCTGCAGGCTACATTTGTAATTTTTACTTTTTCAAGTGAATATTTTGTTATTCAGGCCATGTTCATATTAGATTTTGTTTATCAGAGGAGGTATGATGGTAGCTGTATGGTAACATAATCATTGATCCCAAATTAGTTCAGAAGCGTCAGAAATGACAATAAAGTTGAGTTTGCTCTATTTTATATTCAAAATGCCAGGATTACAATAGAAGTTAATGGCAGATTTATCTGGTTACCATGGCCACAGTCAAATATAGAGCAATTATTCATCCACATACACCTTCCACCAATGACCATAAGCACTTGCTCTCTCTGTACAAGAGGCTCCTCTGTACTCTGACTATGCTGACAAACAAAACAAAGATCAAGACATCCTCGTTCTGGGCCTGGGAAGACAAGGCAGACAATAAGAAGTAAAAAAATAATAATAATAAGAGCAGCATTTGGTGATATCTGAGCATGAAGCAAAATCAAGAAGACTGAGAGGGTATTATCCTGACCTAATTTGTTTCTCATCACCTTGGCATCTTGTCCATTAATAAGTCCAGTCACCTGACTCCTCAACACATTCCACATAAATGCAGTATCCATGATAGAAATACACATGCATTTCAAATTGATTATCTCCCCCCTGGAATATTAAAATATTATAATATGGAGGGGAGACGTTTTTACCCTATCTACGACTTGTGCATTAAAATTGTGGTTGCAAAATGCACAACAGCCTAGAAGAAATAATGACTTGTAAGATCAGTATGCACTGTTTTTTGTTGTTTTTGTCTTATTCTCCTGCATTCCTTGTCTATTTTGGCCACAAATGTAGATCAGGGTGGACTTGGTGTGGTCTGCTAAGATGAAGAAAACACTAGTATGACTAGAAGGAACCTCAACGGGCAAATAGGCACTTGAATTGAGGAGATTTTGTTGTTCTCCAGGAAAAATTCTGAAAGAGGGAAAAGCAAGCAACTACCTGGACAGTTTCCTGGGCACACAATCATTGTTCAATATCATGCTACAATTTTTAAAGAGGGAAATTTGGTAGAACAGACTTCAGATGGTTTGAAATCCAGAAACTATAATAAAGTTTGGAATTTGAAGAAAGTGTTTATTTCTGTAGTCGAATACAGGGACAGATTCATTATGCAATATTCTGAATTTAGTATTATCATTAAAAGTAATACGAGAGTATTTACAAGATTGCAGCTATTGATAGAAATAGGCCAAAATGAGAAATATTTATATAAATAAGAGAACACAGAAATGAGAATGTTCTATCAATGCCTCTTTAATCTTCACCCATGAGTCTATTTCTTCAACAATTATATCCCAGATGAAATGTCACCAGGCTCATTTTGCAGCCTTGTTGATTAAGCTAAAATAAAACTCAGCGAGATACATGGATTGAATTCTTTTATACCATTTGAGCAGAATAGCTTCAATTGGTCTCTTAGAGACCCATCAGTTAAATAAAGTGCCTGAACATCCTTGCCTGGGGGCAACAGAACCTAAGGTTTAAATGTGATTACAGAAGTGAGGTTTCAGAAGTGCACAAAATCCTAAAGAAATGGAAAAACTTTTGCTTTCAAATATTAGGAAAAAATCGATTGTCTTATTTTGATATGTGATTTGTGATTAAATTCTTCCCAGAATACCATTGTTTTTCAATTATTTATTTTAACACTCAACAAGATGATTCAATTAAGGAAGAAAACAATAAACAGTAGTTACCTCTGCTATAGATTCTCAACCAAGGAAGAGGAATCGCACAGCTTTAAAGATTATGAAGTTAAACTTTTGTCAGTGATTAAGCACTTATCTTCAGGTAATTTTATTATTCCAGTGGCTCACTGTTTTAAATCACCGCAATAGAAATATCCTTCTAATCTTGATAAAACATAACCTTTCTATTCTCAATAAATATTTATTTTTAAGAAAGGATGTAAAAAATAGCAATATTACCATTTGTACCAGATAGCCAAAGGCATGATAAATTATTTTGATTGATAAAAATGATAATTTTTCTTCCTATGAACACAATAAACCTTTAAAAAACCAGGCCAGAACATTCTAAATTTATTCTTCACATTCAGAAATTTTTTAAAGTCTATCTGTACCTTTAATGTTCATACATACAGCTATTTTTTAGTAAGAAAAGATATAAATTACTCCAAGAAGATTTTATATGTTCATAATTGCATTATTTCAATCTTGTTGGTGTGTCCATGTTCATCTTTCATTAAAGAAGACAATTTGGCTATCTGCATACAACAAAACTCTGTAAAATAGGCAAAATTCCTTCATTTCAATTAAAGGAAAAAAAAAGAAACACGTACTCTTAAGAGAGGGAAAAAAAACAATAGCCCCATGAGCTCTAAATTAGGCTATCTGATTTTATAGGAAAACAATAATAATAAACAGTGAAAGAGCAGCAAAGTTTCTCAGCGCCTTTCCAAAAGGCTGTTGCTTAGTAAAAAGTTATTGTTGCAGCAGCTGCAGGTACCTCTGGCACAAAGATAGGGCTCCACTTATAATATGCTCTGTTGCTTTCTAAAACAGAAGGAATCACAGGGGCATAAAGGTAGAAAAGATGAGAGGATAAAGCATCCATACCACAGTCAACAACATAAAATGTCGATTCTTACTCAACCTTCATCAAACAACTATGCATGATTTCTCCTGAAATTACTACTCCAGGCTTGATGGTTTCTTCATTAGATTTCTTATTGCCACCTCTACATGGTGTTAAACCAGGGGTGAATTATGGTTACCCTGCAGCATCATAAAGCAGACCCCTTGCTAACAGGCCCTATAACTAAAGACTGAGATCCCTGATTAGCGGCAAGTGTTACTCCAAGGAAACTCAGCTGGCACACCATTTCCCTTCGATTTTCTCAGGTGATTGATTAGAAGTGAACAGCCATATAATTTTCAACATAGTTTGGTTATTTAAAATGTATATGAAATGTAGTGTAGCCTTAAAGTTTATGGAAATATTTAAATACTCCTCTGGGAAGCAAACACAAGAAAGTCCTAAAAAGAATAACAAGATTTATTTTGACCTTTAGCTAAAAGGTGTTCCTCAAATATAATAATTTTAGAGTGAAAAAAAATAATGATACACATGAGTTTTGGGTTTTGCTTCTGTTTGGTTAACAGCATTGCTGTGTAACAAATTATTCCAAAATTTAGAAGCTTAAAAGAGCAAACTTAATATCCACAATTTTTTCATGTTATGTAAATAGGCACATTAGCTGGCTCAGAATCCTTCAGGAGGTTTCAGTCAGGCGACTTGCAGGACTGGAGGAATCTCAGGACTACCAGCATCTGAATAATACTTTTCACACTTATGTACATGCATGACCTGGTGCTTAAACTTTGCTTTCTTGCCACATGGGCCACTCAAAAGGTTGCCTGAATATCACAACACGGCACAACATGGCAGCCAGTGAAGAGAGAGATGGAGGGAGAGACAGGTGGTGGGGAGGAAAACAGTAAATGCTCATTACAGAAGCCACAACCTTTGGGTACCTTGTTTTAAAAGTGAAAATCCATCAGTTCTGTTGAATTCTTTTTTTTCAAAAGTTAGTCAGCAAGTCCAGTGCACACTAAGTAGAATGCAACTACATATGCAAGGCTACTAGGAGACCAGGATCATTGGGAATCAAAACTGATCAACTTTTGTGCCTCTTTGTCTTCTTTCCATATTTACTAGCTTCAATTTAACAAGAAGAAAATCCTTGTTTTATCTATCAACCCACTTAGAAACAAAGTCTTCTTTCTTAAAATACAAATGTTTCCTGACTTACAGTGTCCTCACTTAATTTGTTTTAGTTTTACTTTATGATGGTGTGAAAGCCCACATTCTGCGATTCTATTTTGAATCTTAAATTTTTATCTTTTCCTGGACTAGCAATATGAAATACAATATGTTTTCCTGATGCTGTAACTTGCAGCCAGTTTGCTTGCAAGCTGCAAGCTCCCAGAGAGCCCCGTGATGGTGAGGGTAACAACCAGCTCCCCAGTATGCTGTTTTTCTAAGCTAGGATGTTCAGCAAGTTAGGTGCATTCAGTGCAGTTTCTGACTTATGATATTTGCAGCTTACTATGAATTTATTGAGATGTAAGTAAAGGATCATTTTTTCCCCAGCATGACTATAACATACTTATATTCAAGAGCACACAGCATGATAGGTAAAATTTAACCTTTAGGAATTATCATTTTAGTCTTGTATAGAAAATTTTCAAGATATATTGCTTCTTTGTAGATATGAATACTAATTTTAAAAAGTTGGGCAGGGGATTTAGCTCAGTGGTTCCAATGCCTGCCTCGCAAGCTCAAGGTCCCAAGTTCAATCCCTGGTACCAAAAAGAAAAAAAAGTAATATGTGTTCACATACACATGAAATCAATTAGTTTTATTTAAGAATCAGAAGCAAATTTAAGTTGCTTTAACTATCTTTTTACTAGGTTCTAACCTAGACCCTGATAAACCACCTTTTGGGAATTTCTTCCTCCATGTATAACTGTTATAGGCAATTTGATGGAAAAATTTTAAATAATATGCATGATTAGGAAAATGCAATAATAAGCTTCCTTTAAAAGTTAGAAATAAATTACCAAGATGTGTTATTCTACAGAGAGCTCTGAACAGTCCTGACTATAATCGCTTATCTACCACTTCTTACCTAGGACAGCAGACAAGTTTGGTAACATTATTAGCTTGGTTTCTTCATTTCTAAAAGAAGCAGATGAGATCAGTGTACTAGTCACCTTTCCATTGCTGAACAAAATATCTGATATGTATAATTTAAAGACAATAGTGTATTTGGGCTCATGGTTTCAGAAATTTCAATCCATGCTCGCATGGCTCTAATGCTTCAGCAGCTATGGCAAGGCAGAAGTATCATGGTAGAAGGATGGGAGGAGGAAAACTATTCGTGTCCTGGCAGCCAGGGAGAAGAGAGGGGGAGGGGGAAGGGGAGGAGAGGGGGAGGAGAAGGGGGAGGGAGAGACACTGAGATACCACTCAGTATCTCAGATAAACCTTTCAAAGGCACATCACCAGTGACCTAATTCCTCAGATGTGGCCCCACTTTTTGACAGCCAATTCAACTACAAACTCATCAAAAAATTAATCCTGTGATGAGGTTAGCACTCTCATGACCCAATTGTCTTCCAAAAGCTCCGTATCTGAATAACTGAGACTTTGGGAGGACATGGAAACTCAGTTAAAGTTCTTTTTTTACCCTAAATATTGGTAATTTTAAATTACCTTCTGATATGCTGTGATTTTTCAGTGAAACATACTGAAGAGAGAAAGCAATAGAGGAAATAGTGTTGTTTCCTATGTAAGACTGTTCAAAGCTTAAATTTCTAAACCTTAATAATCTTAGCACTATAATTACTAATTTAATGACAGACAGTATACCATTCAGTACACTACTGAGATTAAATAGAATCACTTCTATTGTATTTCATCTTATTGAAAGCATTAAGGTAAAAAATAATTCTCTATGCACTAACATGTATAGTATATATTTTATTATTATATTTTATTACTTTTTACTATCTACAAAAGTTTAATATATGGTTTATTTTATTAAAAGTGCTATTAAGTACATTGTTATTAAAATCATAGCTTCCTGAAAATATCTTTCATCTGATTTTCAAGTTCATAGTATTTGCTGTATCCATAAAGTAGCAATATTTTCTTGCTCCTTTAAAAATATTTGTGATAATATTAATATTATTGCAATAACCTTAGATGATAATAATTTTTACAGACTCATACTTTTTTTTTTTTTTTTTTTGGCAGTACCAGGGATTGAACTCAAGACCTTGCACTTGCAAGGCAGGTGGCGGCACCACTGAACTAAATCCCTGGCCCAGTGATAAGAATTTTTAGAATGACAATCTAACAAATGCCTCTTTATGGCAACAATGAAATTGCTTCCTCTAAATAATTAGTTACAACTGGCCTCCATGTATGTCAGTTCTGTACCTGCAGAGTCAAAATATCAAGGGTGGGACATATTCAGAGAAAAAAATGTGTCTGTACTGAGCACGTGCAGACCTTTTCTTATCACAACTGCAGTAAACCATACAGTATAACAATCACTCATATGGTATTTACATTTTACTGAGTATTAGAAGTAGCCTAGCAATGATTTACAGAATACATTTAAGATGTGTACAGGTTATCTGCAAACACTCTGACATTTTATATGAGGAGCTTGAGCATTTGCAGATTTGTGTATTTGGGAGATTCCTGGACCCAATCTTTTGTGATACAGGGGAAAGACTGTATCTACAATAGGAGCACTGCTTTGAGCCTATGTCCACATTCAGTGTTTGTCCTCTCAAGGAAAATGTATCATACAGAAAAGCAGCTACCCACTAATGAAGAACTAACATAACACTAAAAACTGATCACTGATTGAACATTATACAAAAACATTTTGTATTTTAGCAAATTTCATACTTTAATACAGTTATTGTATGTTAAACATAAGGTAAACAAGGCATAAATTTAAATTATCTCTACTGAGAGATTCCTATTAAAAAGCATTAGAATCAGATATTATTTTTCCTTTTATTTATTAGTATACAAATTCCATTACACATTTTTACTTCTGATTATTCAACTTTGAATTAACTTTCCTTATCTCTTTTCAGCAAAAGGAAAATCAGTTAAACTTCTTTAAATGAAAAAATTTTTTAAAGTTTTTCCGGTACCAGGGATTGAACTCAAGACCTTGTACTTGCCAAGCAGATGCAGCACCACTGAGCTACATCCCCAGCCCTCAGTTAAAGTTCTATATGCATTATTTTTCAGCTTCACCATATGTATTAGTCAATATATTTAATCAATGATCCTATATTAAGTATCATATCAGAAATATTTAAAAAGTGCAGCAAATGCTTTTTCATGGAAATATAATTTATTGACATTATAATGCAATAATATCCTCATGCAAATTAAAGTGTACTTTCTACACTAGAAGTTTAAAAATATCTCAATAAAATAGTCAAGAGTTATCCTTGATAACTGATTGGAAATGTCAAAGAAAAAAATCAGTAAGTTTAAAATAGATTCCAAAACTTCTTAAATCAATAACTATCAATAGATTTAATTAAGTATGGATGAAAAGAAATAAATCTAAAAATATGAGAAAAATAGAAATCAAAACTTTGAAGTATAGGAGAGTTTCAAGCTTTTTTTTCATGTATATGTGTTGAATCTTAAAAGTACAGGACAGAAATGATGGGGTAAGAAAATCTTTTAAATAGTATTTAAAATTTTCCAATTCTTTTAGTGAAAAACATAAATTAACAAATTAAATAATCATAAGGAGCCATAGTAGGATAAATTCCTGCCCTTAACATTTTCTCTTCATTAATAAACCTCAATGATATATGACCATATAAATGCAAAATTATGATCTTATGGACCTTACCTGTAGTTGGAATATATGATGTTCATAGCTAAATGTACAGACAAGAGGTGGATCCTGGCACTAGGAGTCTGCTTTTGGAGGATCTATTTCTTGTGAGTGTACTTTTCCTGTGTTCTGCTTTCTAGCTGCCATGAAGTGAGCAATTTTGCTCCATCATACCCTTCTTTTCATGCTGTTCCTGCTCTGGAGTCACCCCACCATGGACTGCATTCTCCGAAACTATGAGTCAAATTAAATCTCTCCTCCTTTAAGTTGTAGATGTTGGTTATTGTGTTCCAGTGATGGGAAAGCAGAGCAATAAAGACAATTGGTACCAAAGAAATGGGATCATTGGTCTGACTGTACTTCAACATGTGGTTCAAAAAGCCATCAGAAACTGGTTTTGCAGAAGGAGTTTTGCAGAAGCAGGTTAGAGAGGTCTAGAATGTTGTAAGCAGAACTTTACAGGCAGTTTTGGTGGGAAATCAGAATTAGAATACTGATAGGATTGTGAACAGAAAAGGCTAGTCTCATGAGGCTTCTGTTGGGAATGGGAGGTGAATGGGAATGGGCTTTGAACTAGAGGTCATGGATAGCACACTCTGGCAAAAAAATTCTTCTCTACCCTCTTCCCATGTCCTGTGACTGTGTACATCTGAATTAAAAGGTTGTGCACTAATTGTTTGGGGGGAGAAAATTTCATGGAAACCTAATGTTCAGGCTGTGGCCTGGGTACTGTAGGTGATTTTAGCCTGAGTTATAGTGAGAATTTGGAGCGATGAAAAGAGCAAAAAGATTTGAAACAGTTGAATCTGGGCAAGAATAGAAGCACATGTAAAGTTGAGGCAAAAGAAGATAGGGTTGTTAAAGAAATTACTATCATTAAAAGGATGCACCAAACAGTAGAAAAAATGCATACATTGCATCTCAGCAATGAGCAGACCCCACCCATAGAAGTATCTAGGGTGCAAAAGAGTAAAATCTTCCATTTGAAGAGAGAATCCCTGAGTCCCCCTGTGTGATAAGGACTGCCCTAGGAATTGTTCACCTGGGATTCATTTCACTGTGCTCAGCTATCCAGGCACTCAGAACTACTCCAACCATGGTTCATGGGGTCCCACTTACTGCTTCTACTGGCAGGAATTTGTGTCACTATGTGACGCTGGTTTATCAGGCAGCCAGAATGCAAGAGGTGTGTAGTTATGGAGGCTTCTAACTAGATTTCTGAGGAAGATATAGGAGGCCAGGCAATGTGTCCCTTAGAGGAAAATATGTGAAATTGAGGAAATAAAGCCAAAGGTACAGTGAGAGTCACAAGAGGTTGGAGATGATAGGAATATTAAATTTATTGTGAGGAAGCTGCAGGTAATATGTGGACTCAACCCAAAAGAGAGGCCATGTGGGCTGTATCCAATAAGACCATAAGGGTGTGGCTGCACAAGATCTTTGGAGCTCACATCGTGCCACCAGTGCCACAAATGACAGACATGCAACTACAGGACTTAAGATTTGCCCTGCTGTGTCTCAGTCTTGGGTCAGTATGATTCTTTTCTATTCCCTTACTTTCTCTTTGGAAATGGAATGTTTACCCTGTACCATTGTACAATGGGATTATATCATTTGCATTTTCACTTTTAAGGACTTAACAACTAAAAGTTTTCTAGAGTCTCAGAAGACTTTGGCTTTGGACTTTTTAGTAATGTGAATTTGTTGAGACTTTGGGGAATAGATTATTGCACTTTAATTTATATGCAAAATAGTTACAGCATGCTAGGCAGGGTGATGATCTTGTTTTTGTCTATTAAGAATGGTTTAAGGAGGGCTGGGGATTTAGCTCAGTGATTCTGCTACCTGCCTCGCAAGCACAAGGCTCTGAGTTTGATCCCCGGCACCAAAAAAAAGGAATGGTTTAAGGAGACACAATTAGGTGTAATGTTGACAAGAGGTGGGATTGTGCTATTTAATCTTAATTTTCAGCTTGACTAGATTAAGAATCTCCCGAAGAAGTGATTGGCTCATGGGATGCTACACTCAGCAGTAGATCGATGCAATCATGTTCATATAGCTAAAAGTTCTATTTGAAGGTGGACCTCAGTTGGAGGAGGTGGGTCATTGAGGGCCTTGCCTTTTTGGGCTGTATCTCTCATTGACGATCTTTCCCTTTGCTCTGCTTCCCAGATTCTATAAAGTGGCCACTTTTGCTCAACTATTCTCTTTTACCATGATGTTCTTGCTTTTGAACCAGCCATCCTGGATTGAATTCTCTAAAAGCATGAACCAAAAGAAACCTCTCCTCCTTTAATTTAATTTATGAGTGTCAGGTGTTTCTCCCAGCAATGGTAAAGCTGACCAATACAGACACTTTCTGGACTGAATTTTGGCTCCTTTTTCCACTACATTCCTATACAGATGTCATAACCTCCAGAACTTTGATATCTAACTGTATTTGGAGATAAGGTTTTGTAAAATGTAAGTATGTAAAAATGAGGTCTGTAGACTGGGCTGTTATTATAGTGGGTTTGATAACATATCCAAGTCTAAGACAATTTATGTTCTTATAAGAAGAGGAAATTTGATTACAGACATGTGTAAATACAGAGGAAACACCACACAAAGACACAGGGTGAAGGAAGATATCTGCAAACAAAGGAAAAGAGGCCTCAGAAGACTCCTTATAGGTACTAACACTTTGATCTTAGACTTTCATCTGCTGGAATAGTGAGAAAATAAATATCTGTTCTTAAAACCACTAGGCTGGTAGAATTTTGTTCTGGCAGTCCTAGAGAATTAATTCAAACAAGGAAAGTATTCTATCTTTGGAAAAGGGATGCGCTTTAAATATAAAGCAACTTTTTTCTAAGAGCTAAACTGCAAGTTTTTCAGGACTAGATTCTGCATCTCTGAGAGAAAAGACAGGAAGAAAACTTGTATGAATGGACATAGAATCCATTATGGGTAAATAAATATACACATTGTACTGCAGTGTCCTATTCACCATGGTTTCCCCCACAAGGAAGGAGAGTGCCTCTCCAAGCAGATATTTACGCTCATCTGCTCTCCAAAGCTAATAGGTCCAGACACAGCTACATTACAGATCGCTTGCAAGGTAACTCATCAACAGAGGGTAAAACTGTAACTCTCTGTCACTCCGTGAAACATTATCATGTTTTCTGAGAAATATGGGGTTTATTGAATATTGTCTAAAGGATACGAATAATCTTCATTTAAAATTTTTTTATTTTATTGAATAGCAACAATTGGAATTGGAAAATATTATAGAACACAAAGTAATTCTGTGTTATAAAAATACAATATGCAATGAAGGAATCAAGCAAGTTAACATATGATTGCCTCACATATTTATTATCCATTCCTCCTATTCAGCCAAAACATTGCACCCTTAGGCCACCATGTCCCTTTTCTCCCCACCTTTCAGCCTCCAGTACCATCATGCTTCTTTCTGCTTCTCTGGGTTCATGTGTCTTAGTTTTCACGTGTAAGTGGGATCACATGGTATTTGTCTTTCTTTGCCTGGGTTATTTCACTAAACATAATCAGATTCTGCATTCTTCTATGTATTCTGAAAGCTCTGATCATCAGAAAAGGGACACATTATAAACTACTTGCATTCGCTATTCATCATACCTTTCCAAAATGTAACAGATTCAAAGAGGAGCAGGACACATAAATTGATACCAGCTAAGAAAGTAGAGGCTACTTTGCTATCTTTGATTTTATTCTAAGAACAAAAAGAATCAATGAATGTTTTTAAGCAGAGAATGAAATATTCTGTTTCATATTTCAAAGAGATAACTTTGGTTTCTGAAGAGAAGAAACCAAGGGTGAAGATGGACAAATTACATATAAAGTTTTTGTAACCATCCATTAAAATATGATCTTAGTTTTAGTGGAGATAGAGGATGAGAGCTAAGAAAGATCAGGACAGAAAGGGGAGGATGTACTCAAGATATATTTCATGTATCTATCACCAATAGGACTGGGTGATGAATTAGTTGAGAGTAATGAAAGAAACAGAGGAATAAACATATGTTAAACATATGTTGAACGAACCACAGGTCTCCATACGATCATTGCAACCCGGTTTCATTATGTTCACTAATAAATCTGATAAATAATTCAAGCTAGCATTGGTGTAACATGTAAAAAAATCACAGTATACATTATCATATGCTCCCTAGCAACAGCTGTGCACAGTGGTTTTTTTCATCATCGGTTTATAGATAGAAGGCAAAGGTGCAGAGAAGTTTACAGAGTGCCCACAAACACACAATTAGCAAGTTGCTCACCATGATTTCAACTTATGTTTATTCCCTCTAAATGCTATAGTGCTGCCCTATTTTCACTGCCTCCCAGGTCAAGTAGGAGATACATGTGGAAAGTAAGAGATACCGTCATATTTCCTTAGGTTAATGCTCTATAAATAACCTCCTCCTAAGCATTATCATTAGCTTGTTCCTTTAAAAAGGATTAGATTTCTTTTTTTTTTTTTTTTCTGGGGATTGAACTCGGGACCTTGTGCTTTCAAGGCAGGCGGCGGAACCACTGAGCTAAATCCCCAGGCCTAGATTTCTATTTTTTTAAAAAGAATTTACTTATTTCTTGAACATTGTCATTACTTATTTTCCAAAAGAAAAGCAAGTTTGAAGTATGAATAGGAAAAATATGCAGGCACCAATTACTTGAAATAAGTTATTGTTTTAAACAAAATATTTAGAATGACTCCAAAAATGCACATACAGCAGTTGTGATGGCTCATCCACATAATCTCAGCACTTTGGAGGCTGAGGCAAGAGGACTATCATGAGTTCAAGTCCAGCCTGAACTACATAGCGAGATCCTTTCTCCAAAAAACCGTGCACATACAAAAATATGTATTATCTCAACGTTGGAGCTTCTTAATAGAGACTAGCATAGAATCATGGCATTCTATACAGGAAGGAAGTTTACTCGTACTTCACATTATAAATACATTATAAATACACTTAGTGTACCTGAATGAATTTTTGTAAATATACAGTAGATAAAGAGATGAAGAGAATGAGAGAATAGAAATGTGTGAAGGAGATGAAAAGAAAGATAAGTAAACATATCCTTTGTTATGTAACACTAAGCACTGTCAAAATATTTTATGAATTTGGCTAATCAGTTGAAAATTCCCAGTTTGAAGATAAGAACATAGAATGAGAAGTGTCATACAATTCAGAGATTTCGGAACTTATGGCCAGAGCCACCAACTAGTTTAGGAGTGCTTTTCCCTCATATTGTCTTCCATTTCCTGCTATTAATTTAAGAAAAAATAATCTCATCCTAGTGTGTTCTTGGACTTGAGAAATAATGTGAATCCATACCCACTAATTACATTACAATAGTCTTGAAGAAAGCTGAAATGAACTAAACAGGAACTAAATAACTGACACATCTTGCACCAAGACTTGATCAATATTATAACCAAAATTATAGAGTAGCTTTCCTTTAACAACTCAAATAATAATTACTGATGGACGTGCTCCTGTTAAAAATAATAATCTGTAAATTGCTTAGGAAATCAGGGTACTACATTTGCAAAACATCACCTTCACCTGCCTGATTCAACCAGCACTGTCTTATGTATACTGATGGCTTGGCATATTAGTACCTGAGTTGTGTTATGCAAGAAAACTTTAACCATTACTCCCAGTGACTCTCGGCATAGTAGATTAATTGCTAAATGTATATCTACTGTTTTCAGTTTTACAAAGTTAAGTCTCTGAGAATTGTAATATTCCAATAGTTATCTCTCATTCTAGAAAAAATTATTTTCAGATAAACTTTGTAAGGCAAAAGTGTGTAAGAAATACAAACCCTTCTGTGTTCTAATGGCTTACATATGTATTATATATGTATGTATGACAGGGTCTCACTGTGCAGTTCAGGCTGGTCTGGAGCTCACCATGTAGCCTAGGCTGGCCTCAAACTTGAGGCGATCCTCCTGCCTTCCTCAGCCTCCCCAGTGCTGAGATTACAGACGTGTGCCATCCCACCTGGCTATATTTATTTTTATTTCCTTGATAAGAATTGAATTTTTGTAAAAGCTGAATTTAGGACAAAAAGTTGTATAATTTTAACACACTATTATGCAACCTGAAACTTTCCATATTCCCGTGAACTGATTCACAACTCCAAACAAGATTCCCCGTCAGAAAACAGAGTGCCTTTCTGTACATGGCTGCCAAATGCTTGTCAACTATGAGTTCCTAAACCACTGTCCCTGTTTGACTTTCATTTATAAAAGGAAAAGCAAGTATATGTGTTGTTTCCCTGAATATATTTGAAAATACAGCGTTGCTTGAGGGAGAGTATTTTTTATACATTGACATTTATTTCTTCTCTTGCCACTTTGTATTTATAACTTGTCCCCTCATATTTTTATTGTCTCACTAATCTTTCCCCTTAGCAGATCTTTTATACTTTATTAGAAATACTTAGCTTCTCCAGAAAGATATTTTTTTATATCCCCGTGGAGCTAAATTGGCCTCAGTGGTCCGGTACCACATCAGCTTTTAGGGGATATAAATTGCAGTCCTTGGAAGTGTTTTTAAACATGAATTCAACATTTCAAAGAATCTCTAGAAAACATTCTATTGGAAACAGTCATGCTGAAATGTATGTAGTTCTTTTCAATCTTTCCAGTCATATTAGTTTATGCAAAACTGGATTTGTGTAGCTTTATTAGCAGTCCAATCTTATACAATATTCCAAATTAAGTCCTTGTAAGATAACTTGCATATAGTTATATACACTCCTGAATACTTGAAAATAGTTTCAATTTCTTCTGAGATAAACATGCATTTTTGTTTTTTAAAAAACACATATTAGCCTTTTTTCCCCAAAATGTTAGTATCTTTTATCCGTAAGGAATTCTTTATGAATATATAAAGTTCATAATATATAATAACATTTTTAAACTCTATGTTCAGTGTTATGTTCTAATTAATTTTTCTAGGGCTGCAATGTTTTATTAGCCTGTCTTTCTTAAAATCATTTTTCTGCAAGCTTTTGGAAAACTTCCAAAGGTAGTAAGTATATGTTTAGATTTTCTTTTTATCAGGAAATATTTTATCTCCTTCTAGAAAAATGGGCAATAACCATTCTAATATGTTACATACACTGTAGGAATGAGACTGTTGCATTCTCTTTTGCTAGAGAGGTTTCTTTCTTCCCCTCCTCCCCTCCCCCCCCCTTCTCCTCCTCACCAGGCTGGCTTGCACCACTGAGCTACATCCCCCGTCCTAGAGAGGTCTCTTGTCATGTCATGCCTTCCTGGAATGGCATTTTCTGTGTAATTAAATATATCTTAGATAACATTTTCTCTTTATCTTACTGTTTACGTTACCCATACACACTATTGTGTGGCTTAGAGTTTCCTCTTACCTAGAAAGCTGATAATATTGTTTTTTCAGGCATTGAAGACAACCTGCAATCTGAAACCAAACTATCTTTCCATCTTGATTTATTTTTTAGTCTCTCATTCTATATTAAGTTATGCCCTACAGGGTTGACAAGCAAAGACTGCCTTAATAGATGAATGAGTGAATCAATTCATGAGTGAATAAATAAAATTTATTGCATCACTCCAGAAAAATGAATTCACCCTACTGGTCCTTGCTTTTCTACCTACCTCTCTCTCTGACCCTGCTTTTCTCTCTAATCTCTACCATCATAGAATGCCAATTATTTCCAGGCCCAGTTCAAATACCACCTAATCCAAACCTTTCCTGCTTCTTCCCCTCAAAACAATCTTCCTACTTTCTGAATTCCATAAAATTCTGTCTTTCTTACAAGATTTATTATATATCTGTTATAAATCTAGTAAATAATTATTAAGTGGCTATTTTTATGTATGACTATTGTTCATTTTTAAAAATTTTTTGCAACTTTTCCAAATTGCTAAAGAAGAGAATGAGTTGAAGATAAGAAAACTAAGGCAGAGAGAATTGCAGGGAATAGAACTTGAATTTCAACACAGGGGACTTAATACCACAGCTGTGTTGTAAACATACTGCACATAAAAATATAATATCATTTCTACGTATGAAATAATTCTCAGATATAGAATATATGTTCAATAAATATTATAAAATACAATTGAACCCCTTGTATGATTTGAATTTAACCTGCTTGTTTCTTGTCTATGGCTAATCAATAGCTGTTCTAAGCCAAGCAGCTATATTTTCATTTTCTAATACTTAAAATATATCTATTTATATAGATATATAAATATTACTGATATTACTCCCTTTTTCACTTTCTTCATATCATTTAATCTTTCTAAATCCATAACTCTTCTATTTGCAACTAAATTTAAATAACTACATTCATAACAGGCAAATTACTAGGAAAATTCATTATAAAAATTAGAAATTACGACAAATAATAAGTCTACTCATAAGCAACAGTATATTTTTAAATATACTATATTAATTTTCAAAATCTTTGTCATAAGGATAATGTAAGTAGGCCGAAAAATAGATCTCATACGACTATTTTATTTCTGTGTGTCTTTCCTGAGATTATGACTTTCTTGAAGACAGAAAATAAATTTTGAATCTATTGAAAGTTGTCATTTTATATGTAGATATGTTGACATAGTCTGGCATTTTCTGATGACCTACCCCAATAGACCTTCCTTCTTTATAACACTCTTCCCATCCCACTATCCTACTATGTTTTCTTAATACCCTGAAATTACCTTCCAAGCATTTATGTTATCTTTTAAGCATTTCTGTCTGCACTCTCCCATAAGAGCAGGTTCCACAGAAAAACTGTTTAAATTTGAAGTGACTCTATAAGTAAAAGAGAGAGTGAGTAAGAGAGAGAGAAAGAGAGAGAGATCTGATTTTCTCTGGAATTCACCAATGTGGACAATTCATATCCTTATCAATAAGAATTCAGTTAGAAAATGTTCATAATATTAATAATTTGTTACCTTATCTCAACTGTTTCATATTAAATATTGTAGGTACTAATGACTTGTTTGATAATTTGAATGGTATCTTCTTTCTGTAATCATGGAGTTTGGTGTTTGTCCTAATTTGAAGCCATAGACTACTTTGAAAACATGATAAAATGGATCACACTTCACCTCAAAAAAATATATGTGTAATGATATGCAAATAATGTTTATACTATTTCAGGTAGTTGCTGGCCAAGCTTGCCAAATAGATATCTTGTGTGGTTTTAATGGGAGAGTAAAAAGAGAAATGTGTATGTAAAGTAGCATCACAAGAAATAGTAATTATTTTAATATGATGAACAGCAGAGTAGGGATGCACTGCAGAAAAAAATAAGATCAAGACTCTGGGCTTCTGTCATTGCTTATTTTTCTCTCACCACTGAGACCACTGAGACCTGCAGACTTTTGGTATTTCATGGAGAGGCACAACAAAGATGTAGGAAAATGGGAACTTGACCACATGTGTGTTTATTGCTTACTTCCTGGCTGAATAGTAAAACTAAATGGAAGTATGTTTAGTTGTAACCTTGTTAGTCCTAAGCCAAGATAGCTCCTTTGGCATACTCTTCAGAATCTGTCATGTTCACTTTGTGATTTTGTGTGAGTGAGTAGACATGGTGGTAAGAATAAAATCTTTTATTACAGGAATTACCTGTAAGAATTCTTGGCATTTGGTGGCTTGTAAATGTTTAGAAAATAAACACAGAATGCTGAATTGTGGTTCAGCTTCTAGCTGCTGGCCACTCCTGGAGTCTGGAAGCGGAGTTCTTTTATAGGAATGGGCATTGTGGGTGAAATATATGCTTGAAATTAATTAATGTTGGCTTTTAAAAAATGACTTTTGGGTACATCACAAAGTAATCCTTCTTATTCATGCCTAGCCCTCACTTGGACTCTGTTTGCTACAATACTGAGAGTGAGGAAGTACCAACCTTACAGGAGGAAGTGGGAGAACGTTCCCAGAGGATGGGAAATGTGCCAAACCGGTATTCTGCCCAAGGAAGGATGAGAATGTGTGGGTGACAGTCTCATAGGGAACAATGAATTTGTCTCTATTCTTTGATCTTTCAGAAGGACTGAAGGAGTAGTAAACTACAAAACAAAACATATAATGGTAATTTAAAAAGACAGAAGTTTTTAAAATCTCAATTAAAATCCATATTTTTTAAATTTTATCCAGGAATAGCAGAGTGTTTAGTCTCAAAAATCATCAGGAAACCCATGTTCTCTTTCTGCTCACTAATCTGTCATCATAAAAGGAGTAAACCTTGTCCTCTTGGTCCAAGAGCACAAATGGTAGCAAAAAGGCTGGAAATTTTCCTTAGTCAACTTGCGACACCACAGAAAAGTAATAGACTTGGTGGCTTAAATACAAGAAATTTATTTTCTCCTAGTTCTGAAGGCTGGAGATCTGGGATTAGGGTACCTAAAAGGCCAGGATCTAATGAAGTTCCATTTTCTGATTTTCAGAAGGCAAACTGACATAGAAAAATGTGTGTGTGTGTGTGTGTGTGTGTGTGTTTTCCAAGGAACAGCTAACTCTGGGTGTCTGCTCTTACAACAGGTATCTCTTTTATAATTTTGTCATAAGAACTCTACTCTCATAACCTCATGTAACTCTATCTCCCCAAACCCTCCTGTCCACATACTATTACACTGGAGATTAAGATTTTGAGAAATGATTTTGGGAGAGGGGTCACAAAAAGCAGTTCTCTGAATGAATACACTTACAGGTCAAACAGTAAAAATGAAAGAGACAATAAGATCTTAGGGCCATCCTACAATCTCAGGAGCTGAAAAATGAGTTACCCAGATTCTGAAAGTGCTAACTTCCAACTACCAGATGGTTGAAATCCTATCAGTTACAATTATCCCCTATTCCAAGAGTCTCTACCCTAGTGGAAAAGACCCCTAACACAAGGGTCAGCAAACTATGACCCACATCTAAATATGACACTGTTACCACTTGTATGTAATGTCCTCCCAAAGCCTCATGTGCTCATAGGTAGGGCTTTTTGAAGCTGGCTGGATCATGGGTGTATGATTCTGGAATTAAGGGTGTATGGTACTGTGTTAGACCACTGATTGGTTGAGCATAGATCTGGGTATGGATAATAGGAAGACCCACCTGGGTGTGGGAGGCATGACCCAAAAGTCTTACAGCCTGGATGGGATAGAAAAGAAAAGGAGGCTTGCTTTGCTGGCTGCTGCTTCTGCTGCTTCTTCACTACTGCTGCCTTCTACCTACCTAGCCATGGACTAATTCTCCTCTGGGATGTCATTCTGCTACCCCATCCTGCCTTAGAATGAGCCTACAACAGTCTGAAGCTTCTAGAAACTATGAGACAAAATAAACCTTTCCTTCTTTAACTTGTGTTGTTGGTTATTTTGTCCAGCAATGAGAAAGTAAATAACAAAAACACATTGCTTGCTTTTATAAATAAAGATTTACTGGAGCAGAGCATGCCTTTTCATTTACTTATTGCCTATGGCCTCTTTTTTGAGACAGCAGGTAAGTTGAAAATAGTGCAATTGAGACCATGTGGTTCATAGAGCCAAAAATGTCATCTGTCCTTTAAAGAAATGTTTTTCTACACCTGCCCTAAAGTATCTGTAAACATGCTTTACAGGTTTGTGAACCTTGTAAAATTCCATATAAAATGATGTGTGTGTATTTATTATGGAACAAGTTGGAATTTTTTTCAAGTTCTCAAAATATATGTGATCCACTGCAAAAGTTCACAGGGTCCATAAACCTTGAGGGAATGCAGAGTGAAAAATTCACTTACTTATAAGAACATGTGGATATATCCATAAAAAGGCAAGTGGCAGATGAATTAATCAATGAAGTGTTTGATGTCATGCAGATGAGTACCATAACAGTAACTGTTACAGAAATACATCCAGTTAGATTGCCATGTGAGACACCAGCAGAATCAACTTCAGAGTCATTTTATGCATTTGAAAAGTTATCTATAAATAATGACATTTTAGATTATTAACTAAGGCTGCAAGAAAACTCATTAGCAAATTTAAATCTGTGAGTATGTTCAATTACGTTAGGATCACTTCATCAGTTTGGGCATTTATGGCAAAAGATAATATCACATAGAAACATTACCTTTGCTTGTAGTTGTAATAATTGAAAATAATTTCCAACTAAGGCTTTTCTCTATTCTCCATTCTTTTCCCTTTTAAAAAATAATATAAAGGTTTATTCACTGGGATTTCTGTTTGAATTTAGACAACATCCTTTTTCTATGACTGCAAGATTCACACAGGTATTTTTGTCTTTACAAAATAAACTAGTGTGATGAGAGCTGCCAATACTGCCACTTAGAAAATATACCCTATATCCCGATTATTTCAAAATAATGGCAATTGGTTCTGTTCTATAAAAGCACTTAGTGTGGTAATGTTAAAGCTCAAGAAAGAAAGGTAAGTCAAGGTCAGGTTTACTTTTTTTTAATCACATAAGCTTTATTAAGTTTATTTTAGGATAGCATGAAGAAAGGGATTAATGGGTCAGTGAGAGTGTGCCTTTACCTGCTAAGCACCTAAAGATCATTTCCATAAAACTTTCATTAAAATGTATCATTTCTGTAGTGTAGTAGGTCTATCTTTCATTTTTATGCAACATTCTCTTAACACCTTGAATTTGCATAATTTATTAAAATATTTTTAAATGTTTTCATATCTATTAATTCACAGCCAGCCCGTGAGTGTGGCAAGTATGGTCTTTTAATGGATTAGAAATTTGATATCCAGAAGATTTAGGTCTGTAAAAGAAACATGATTTGATGAATCAAAATTTCTAATTCTCTGTTCTTTTCCTAAATTACACTCTTTCCAAATGCCTTTATTTTTATATACAAAGAACAAAATAATGCTCACATATAAAATAAATACATGCATTTACCATCATCAGGGAACAGAAAAAGTATTTATTGTTTGCTAATTCAGGCTATAAATGAAAAAATCAGACTTACTAAAAGAAGACTCACTGAAATTCTAGCTTCCCAATTAATATTAAATTACTACCGTCATTAAACTCACATACATGATATTTTGGCCATTGTTACTGCATAGATTATTTCAACAATTGGACATTTTACGTCTAAATACTGATTTCTTCTTAGTTTCTATTTACTATTAGTGAACATATCACTCCATTCTTGCATCTTCCTCTCACAAGTATTACTACTGATATGGAAAGAATAAAGGTCACTCAAAAATGTTATGGTTACAGAATCACAAACTAGATATTTAAATCAGATCCGTGTAACCAGAGGCTTTCCATTGAGTGATTAAGGTACAGAGACCTTAACTTAATTTCCTTTAACTTAATTCCCCTTTCTACTTAAGTGTAATAGGTATATATATTTAAAATAGTATCTCTGGTTAGGAGAAAAAAAGGTCAATTATATAATTAAGACTCTCTCAGGATTATAGACTTTGACATGGTTTTTCACAATGCTAACATTTCTGGCTCAATTTGAATACAAATCATCAATAGGAATAAGTCAGATTCTTTTTCTCATAGCATTTTATTTTTCATAATCATTGTTCATACTAAGCCAATAACCAAAAATAATTCTGTTATTTATTTTTCTGAATAATCCAAACATGTGTCAACTAATTAGGCTATTTGAAAATACAATGTGATTAAAACAGTGTGTACTTTGGGGTTAATGTCTTAGCATTTATGGCTTCTAGGACACCTGTGAAGTTTCTGTAAACCTGCAACACAATAAGACTCTGCACAATAAAAATGTGAGAATTTACAAAATGTCATCAAATGCTTATGGCCCACTTCTATAAAAAAACATGAATAATTCACAATACTATATATGGAATTAGATTTTGCTGCTCTGATTCCATTTAAATAAATGTGTTTATGAGTCACCAATTTCATTTTCCTCTACTTATAAGTGGTGACCTTTCACTTATGAGCTGAAAAGCAATCAACTCTGGGTATAGAATGAGATAAAAGGAAATAAATTTAAATATTTATAGTAAACAGTTCTGATGGCATGTGCATTAATAATTCCAAACACATTTTTTGTTCAGAGGAAAAAGGTGTATAAAGTCCATTCACTCCACAAATATTTGTTGAAAAGTTACCATGTCCCTATTCATATATGCTACATGGTTCCAATGAAAATTAGACAATGAAATATATGGAAAAATCATGGGCAATAAAATAATGTCTAAGGCATTTAAATTTAACATTTCATACTTAAAATGTATTTTACATGACAAATAATAACTATCAATATATACCGGTTCTTCCAAGTGTCCACCTGTTATTTCTTTATATATTCCATATTAACCAGCCAATATTTATTAGGGTGATTTGACAGAGCATATACTCAAAAACAGAGTTAATAATGAAAATAACTTTAAAACTCAAAAGGAAATTGCATACTGCTGATTGTATCAAATGCATTTGTGTTCATTTCCTCTCTATTCCAATTTATTCAAAGGCTAACAGCAAAAGTATTCTACACAATATGCTACAACTTTACTTGCGCATCATAGAACCTGTTTTATGGTCATATGCATTTACATGGTTCTTGTCTTTCTTGACTATATCAGGAGCTTTTTTATTTCCATCATTCCTACAGTGCTTGCACAATATTTCCTAAGTGTTGGAAGTTCACTAAATGCTTGTGAGGTAAACTGTTGCACCTTTCCCTTGTATAAAATTCTATGACAGTTCTCATTGTGGAAGGCTTGACTTTTAACTAAAGCAAGCCTTCAAGAGCCTGGTCCCAGGACACAGTCTGAGCTCCTCATAGTCACCCCACTCCATGCTGTCTAAAATCCACCGACAATGAGCAATTCAATTGTCTTGCACTTTCTTACTTTGCTCTTTTCATATTGTTCTAATTTGTCTTCCAGATCTGTTTTCCTATTCCTTTGTGTGATGGATTCCATTATGCATCAAGCCAGAAGTCAAATGTCTTTGCCTTTCTATAGTTCCCAACATTTCTGCCATTTATTTGCATTGCATTTTATACTAATCTGTATTTAAAAGATCAAATAGAGGGCCGAGGATTTAGCTCAGTGGTTCTGACACTTGTCTTGCAAGCACAAGGACCTGAGTTCAATCCCTGGTACCAATAAATAAATAAATAAATAAATAAATAAATAAATAAATAAATAAAAAATCAGATAGAATTAGAAATTATGGGGGGAGCCATGCCACAGCTCCCAGCCCAGAGGAGGCTTCTGGGTCAGCAGGTCAGAGCTCCCAGTGCAGAGTAGGAGGCTTCCAGGCCAACCTACCACTGATTGCAGCACAGAGGAGGTGAGCTGCACAGGCGCCAGCAGCACCACCCCCTGCCCCACCGTCGAAATAAGAAGACATGTAAAAAAGTTTCAGAAACAGGCTTCCAGATCACCTACAGCAACCCCAAAGGGAAACAAGATGGAACACTCTGATACTCAACCACCTGGATGCCCGAACTAGCAATGAAAGAAGATCTAGAAACAATGAAATCAGAAATAATTTCTCACATAACAGCAGAGATTGTACCCATAGTGCAAGACATGATTAATAAATCTAGAGAGGACACAGATAAAAAATAGAAAAGATGAGGAACATGATGGAATCCCAGCATAGGAAACAAATGGAATCCATAAAACAGACACAAACAGATTTCCAGGAGATTACAAACATCATTGAAAACCTATGCAGCAGAATGAGCCAATGTGAGGACCAAATTTCAGATATAGAAGTTAAGATTGCAATTAGTGACCAGGAAAAGAAAAATTTCTTTAAAATTGTAAGGGACCATGAGAAATCAATCTAGTAGCTGCTAGATGATGCCAAGAAGAACAACATAAGACTGGAGTCAATGAAGAAACAGGAAAGAGTGCAGATGACATAAAAAAAAAAATTCTGTTTACAGAAGTGATGGCAGAAAACTTCCCAAGCAGGGGGAAAGAACTTGACATACAGATAAGTGAGGCATATAGGACTCCAACTAGCCTTGATCAAAAAAAATCATCTCATAGGCATATAATTGTTAAGATTCCAGAAACCCAACAGAAGAACAAAGTTCTACAACAAGAGAAAAGAAACAAATCACATACAAAGGAAAGCCCATCAGAATCACAGCAGACTTCTCCATGCAAACCCTCAAGGCAAGAAGAGCTTGGAGTGATGTATTTCAGGCCCTAAAGGAAAACAGCTTCCAACCCAGATTGATGTACCCTGCAAAACTATCTTTCAAAATTGATGGAGAAATAAGATACTTTCATGATAAAGAGCACCTCAGGAACTTCATGAATATCAAACCGGCACTCCAAAAAATTTTAGAAAAAATCCTACGCAAAGACAATGAGGATCACACCCCCAGGAAGCCCAGCAGAATGAACCCACCTGGCATGACAAGAAATTAAATGCAAAGGGGGAGAATCCAACAAAAAGAAAAAGTCATGACAATGATAACTCAATACACATCATTGTTGATGGTCTCAACTCACCAATCAAAAGAAATAGACTGGCAGAACAGGTCAAGAAGCAAGATCCAACAATGTACCACATATGAGAAACATACTTAATTCAAAAAGAAACTCATACACCGAAAGTTAAAGGGTGGAAAAAAATACTTCATGTGACAGGATCCTGAACAGAACCAGGAGTAACTATCCTATTTGCAGACCAAGTGGATTTCAAGCCCACACTGATTAAGATAGACAAAGAAGGGGCTGGGGATTTAGCTCAGTGGTTCTGCCTCCTGCTGTGCAAGCTTCAGGACCCAAGTTTGATCCCCGGTTCCAATAAAAAAAAAAAGATAGACAAAGAAGGACACTACATACTTGTAAAGGGAACAGTCCAAAAGGAAGAGATGACAATCACAAATATCTACCAAACACTAGTGCACCCAACTATATAAAACAAATACTAACAGACATGAAAAATCATATAAGCACTAATACAATAGTAGTGGGGGACCTCAACACCTCATTGTCACAAATAGATAGATTAACTGGACAAAAAACAAGCAATGAAATACTAGAACTCAATCAAACTCCTGAACAAATGAACTTAACAGATGTTTACAAAGTGTTCCACCCCACAAAATCAGAATACACATTCTTTTCAGCTGTACACTGGTCTTTCTCCAAAATAGATCACATACTCACTCAGAACATGTTTAGGTAAGTGCAAAGGAATTGAAGTTATCCCCTGTATATTGTAGTGTGATGAAATTGGAGATCAATAGAAAAGACACTGCAAAAATTTCATAAACGCATGGAAATTGAACAACACACTTCTGAATAACCAATGTGTCACAGAGGAAATTAAAGAAGAAATCATATAGTTCCTACAATTAAATGACAATGACAATACAACATATTGGAATTTATGGGACACAATGAAAGCAGTCTTATGAGGGAAACTCATAGCAGTGAGCATTCATTTTATGAAAACAGAGTAAGCCCAATTAAACAACCACGTGCTGAACCTCAAACTTCTAGAAAAAGAAGACCAGGACAAACTCAAAGCTCATACAAGGGAGGAAATTATAAAGATCAGAGAAGAAATCAATGCAATGGAGACTACGAAAATAATACAAAAAAATCAATGTAGACAAGAGTTTCTTCTTTGAGAGAATAAACAAAATTGGCAAACCCTTAGCCAACCTTAGCAGAAAAAGGAAAGAAAAGGCACAAATCTATGCAACTAGGAATGAAAGCAATGAAATTAAAAAGGACCCAACAGAAATCCAGAGGATCATCAATGCCTACTTTGAGAACCTATACACCAATAAGATGGAAAACACAGAAGAAATTGAGATTCCTAGACATGTATGAATTACCAAAGTTGAATGAAGAAGGCATAAAAATTCTAAACAACCCAATATCAATCAATGAAATTGAAAACATAATTAAAAACTTACCAACTAAGAAAAGCCCAGGTCCTGATGGCTTCATCCCTGAATTCTATAAGTCATTTAGAGAGGAACTACTGCCACTACTGTTTAAACTCTTTAACAACATTGAAAGGGAAGTAATACTCCCAAATTCATTCCTGAAAGCAATCATCTGCTTGATCCCCAAAGCAGAGAAAGAACCAACTGAAAAAGAGAATGACAGGCAAATTTCTTTAATGAACATAGATGAAAAAATCCTTAATAAGATACTGGCAAACAGAATGCAGAAGATCATCAAGAAGATCATACACCCTGATCAAGTAGGATTCATCCCAGGGATGCAGGGATGGTTCAATA
>NW_004624779.1:2164523-2207634 GCF_000247695.1 Heterocephalus glaber | reverse complement strand
CACTGGTCATTCAAGAGATGCAGATGAAAACAACACTGAGATTCCACCTCACCCCAGAAAGAATGGCTGCTGTCAAGAAATCAACCAACAAATGCTGGCGGGGCTGTGGGGAAAGAGGAACCCTGCTCCACTGCCGGTGGGAGTGTCAACTGGTGCAATCACTATGGAAATCTGTATGGAGATACCTCAAAGAACTAGGACTGGAAGTCCCATTTGACCCAGCTATTCCCTGCTGGGTATCTTCTCCAAGGAATTAAAAGAATCATACCACAGTGATATATGTGCACCCATGTTCATGGCAGCAGTTTGTAATAGCTAAAACTTAGAAACACCCCAAATGCCCATCAACTGGAGACTGGATAAAGAAAATGTGTTTTTTTATAAAATGGAATACTACTCAGCCACAAAAAATGAGAAATTAGAGACATTTATTGCTAAATGGATGCACATTGAGGCCATACTCTTAAGTGAAATAAATAGGACGCACATGTAAATAACAAATAGTTTCTCTAGTGTGAGAAACTGAAAGTGTAAATCAGGGCTAAAAGGTATAATAGATAATGTGAAATAGGAAGAAAAGGGGCAAAGGGGAAGGGGAAGTGGGAGCAGTAGGGGAAAGGAAAGAAGGAAATGGAATTAATATGAGAAAATGAAAAAAAGGAAACAAAGTCTTTGTAAATAGGGAGTGATGGAGGGGTTAAAGGGAGGGCAGGGGAAGAGGGAAAAAATACGAACCAAGAGACTATGTAAAGGTGCAAATTTCCAGTGATGAATGTCATTATATTGTATACCTAAAATGTACCAATAAAAGGATATACAGTTAGAAAAAAAAAAGTAATTACCTACATCCAATTTTCCACGTGCATCATAGTATGCAGAAAAAGAAGTGCATCTTCCTCTTTTAAAATAGATGCTCTTTAGATCCTGTCCCTTCTTCTCACTCCTTGTTACTATTGGATAAGTTACATAACATTTAAAAGAGCTTTCTCATTTGTTGTCCAGTTTTACTGTACTTCAAATCCCAAGTCAGCTGTCATCTCCACAGTTTACAGTTAAAATTTAACCGTAGTAAAATTATAGAGTGCAGCAAATAATCAAGTATGACACAAACTTTTGGCTCCATTCCACAGTGATGCCTTCAGAGTTGCTACCAATCTTACCTCTCCTTTTCAGCACACACACACACAAAAAAATGGTTTAAAATCCCTCTTGAGGTCAAACTATGTGGGGACAGATAATGTCTCTACCTCTGAGATCAAGCGATTAATTTAATCTAATTGTTTCTGAAGTTTTTTATGTGATTATTGTGGAGATTAAAAAATTAATATGAATAAAGCAGCTGGAATACATGAAATATTAACAATCATTCTAATAATTTGCTTTAAAATATATATTAATTTTATTCTACTAATCTATATTTTCTGTAATTTTACAGGACAGTAACTCAAAATAATTTTCTGAAAATAATAAAAAAGTAAAAGAGATTTACAGAACCTGGAAAAAACAGTGAAGGAGATCAAAAGAACTAAAGGTCTTGCTTATTATTACGACTGCGGTTCTGTACCTGCGCTGCCATATTAAAATATATTCCTCTTCCATTCATCTGTTTCCTTCGTTCCTTTTTTTCTTTGACAATAGTTCCAGCCTGCCTTGATTTCACTCATTATTCACAACACTGAAAGTTTCATGGAGTATATTTTAGCATCATTTCATGCAATCAAAGAAAAATTAGTTTTTTTCTCTGTGCCCACATATAAGCACCGGAGAGGAACCTACATGCCTGCTTCTTTTGAATCAATCATTGTTTCCTAAGGAATCAGATAATCTGATTATACAGTTCTAACCATGAATCTAAGTTCTGTTATTTTCTGTCCTTCCAGAACAATGTAATATCAAGAATGGTTGCTTTTAACAAATAAAGAAAAAAATGAATTTTATTTAGACAAAATAACAGATGCCTATCACAGCTATCTGCCAGGTGTAGCCAGCAAACCCTGTTAGAGAGAGAAATAAAAATGTGAGAGACAGAAAATATCTTTGTCAGGGGGACAAGGATCATCACCTGAATGGAGTGAAGCCTGAACTGACTCAAATTCTCAGATTTATTGAGGAACAAAAAGGCATAAAGTTTTGCTGAGTGCAGATGTTTGTTGTGGTAGGAAAGCAGACAGGCAAGGTATGGTGACAGTTTGGCTGAATAATTAACTTTTATCTGATTGTACCCTCAGGAGCTTTCTTGTTTTTCTTGTAAGGTCCATCTCTGCCCCAGCTGGCAAAACATCCTGTCTTCAAGACATTTGGCTCCTAGAGCTAGCAGTCTTGTGCCTCTCTAGTTAACCCAAGTAGACAGTGACCCATTGATATCCTAAGGAACTCCACAATTCTCTTCTAGAACAGAGAGCAATTTGGAAGAGAGAGAACAATGCCAACCTCACTATACAGGTTGTGAAAATATTTTTATTCTCACTAAACTCCAAGTATAGCACAGAAATTTTTCATGTTGAGCCAAAAGAGTCATTGTTCAATAGATACTGGTTTGGCATGGATTAAAATGTAGAAATTTCTAAAAGCATATTGTGATAGAGGTTATACCAAAAGAAATCACTGAACAACTAAAGAGATGGTGGTATTTGTCAGAGCAAAGAAACACATCTGAAAATTCGTTGAATACTTCAAATTGGATCACTTGCCAACTCTGTTGGCAAAATTCTATTGAAATACAAGCGTAATATGTGCAGGCCCACATGGTTTCCATATAGCTGATAAATTTGATCACAATCATAATTCTTCTCTCTAGAAAAAAATTACATGAAATTATTCCCCAAAGTGGAAAACATTGAACTGAAATAGGAACTTCCTAGATAGAATTAAAACATGCTACATGAAGAAGGAAGAAATACAATAGATTGTTTGTCAATATAAAGGAAATTATCCCAAGAGAAGTGTTTCAACAGCACTGTGGGATTTTTTTTCTGATAGTAGGCAATATTAAACAAAATAAATGTTTACTGTGGGGGCAGTTTATTTACTTTGACTCTAAATAAAAACAGCACAATTGAAAAGTAGAATCTGATAGTAATATGGATAGGAGGGTATATCTGTAGGTATTCTGGTAATCTCAAGTCATTTGGCAAGTAATTTATTTTACTGGAAGTAAATCAAGGTATACCAAAGAAAGTCTGATGGAACCTAGGAAGCTATTCCCTGTGAACATTTATTTGCTGCAGTAATTATCTCTGATTAGGAAAACAGCAGTAAAAATCTCCATGTTCTTATCAAGGACTCCTGTTGAGAGCTGTCCCAGTGGGAATGGTCATGGTGATGTTAAAATTACAACTGTTACATGGACATTGTAGCTATGCTTTATTTTAGAAAACACCAAAATCGAAAGACAGTAAGGTGGGAATTGTCCTAATTCTATCAACCTGTTCCCAGGGATCTAATAACAAGGAACCAGTGTATGTGCCAGGGATTGTTGCTGGCTGACTAGTGGTTCTGGCTGACAATCGTGGGCAGTTGCAGCCATCTGTTCCCAAAAATTGTGTTTTAGAAAGATATATAAAATAATTAGTAAGTTGGAATTTTCTAGACTAGGCCAAGAAACTGCAGTTCAATTGAATTTAGTCTAAAATAAGGTTCATTTTAAATTTAAGAAGGAATAGAATGGAATTTATCAGAAGTTGTTGCAGGTCAAAACAAGCAATAATTCAGTAGTAGAAAAAACTGAAAGAGAGATGTGGTATTCTTTGACAAGAAAAATTATGTAGGTGGTGAAAAGATTATGATACTAAAAAAATTGAACGTGGAAGGGCAATAAAAAGAACAAGGTTAAAAATATAAACAAGGCAGTTTCTGTACTATTCACACTGTGTTCCTCAGGATACTTTGAAATAATAAGTCTGAATAAGCAGGATTATCAGTCACTCATGAATCAGACTTCACATTTCACAGAGAAAAAGAATTATTGAAATCAACCTACAGAAATTTAGCCACTTTATAAGCAAATTATGATGCGGAATCCAATCTAAGTCTGTGGGACAGAACACACAGGAGGCTGGTAGGGTTGTATGGGCTGCACCACTCTGAATAATGGAGTGTGGGCTGAATCCTGAAGAAAAATCTTGAAGATACAATAGCAACAGCTTAGAACAATGGAAAAGAGGAAAAGAGAGCACAAGACAGAATAACTACCCAACAGAAATGTAGATAATATAGGAGACACCATTAAGCAAAGGATAATAAGACAAAACCAAAAGAACAGTCAATTCTAGTGTACCAAGAATCAGTCTTTGTAGTCACAAAATGTGGAATGAACAATTGGTTTAAGAAATTTCTCAAACTCTTTAATGTATATAAAAATGGCATCACTGTAGCTCTCTTACAAATCAATTATTAAATTATATTTAGAAGTTTTTAAAAATCACAAAGCATCTATTTCCTCAAAAAGCAATGCAAACTGAATGACATAAATAAATATACATAAAACCCCCAAGTACATACAATATGTCTCTCTAACGCCTAAGAATAGAGGATCTTATTTGGTTCTGTGTCATCAATAAACTGTGGAAGTACAGAAATGAATTTTCTTCTCATATTTTTCATAGTTAATTATATTACATAAGATAGCACCAAAGCACTTTTTTGGTAAATATTATCATCATCTTCTCATGCATACCTTGCAGAAAAGTCTCAAACTGTTGACAAATTATTTTTTATCCTTAAAAAGAACAGAACATGGCCTTCATTAAAATTAGTTTATTTAGTTCATGAAAATATCTCCTGTTCTTTCAAAATGTATATCAACAGTAAGTTTTTCAAACTCATGGCACAGCATGTACAAATGTCTACTTATCAGAAATGTAAGCCTACAATCTACATTCTAAAAGCTAATGCTAAAAGGAAAACAAATTAGAGAGCCTAGATCTACATTGTAACTTCATTGAAAAATTATACTTAAATGCTGAGGTATCAATATGTTGACTGATAAAATCTGTGGAATGGAGTATCATATTGATGACATCAAAATACTTATCCTATATATCTCTGCAACTTAGTATCATACTGATTCATTAGACTAATCTATAAATTAATTGAATCACCTTGCCTCTGGTAAAAGTCACTGCTTTTAGGGAATAAACAAAGTAAAACAATAAAACAAATGGTTTTTGCATAGAAGTATTTAGCTTGATAAATACTTCTGTAAACATACTTATATGTTTTTAAACCAAGATAGAATATAAATATAATAGAATGCTACTGAAATTGGAGATTAAATTATTTAAAGTCATATTTAATGATATAATCGTCATTCTATCTGTTCTGATACCAAATTAGTGCTACTAAACAGAATAGCTATGCTATTTTACTTTCAATCCTTCCACTATTGTTAGAGTTTGTTAATTATTATTTGATAATTGCTTCACTGTATCAAATAATAATCTTTTTTTTTTGGTACCAGGAATCGAACTCTGGGCCTTGAGTTTGTGAGCCAAGCTACGCAACCACTGAGTTAAATCCCCAGCCCAAACAATAATCTTTTTTAAGGAAAACTATTCCATTCCTCCTGGCTTCTTCCCTTATTATGATATATTTGACATGATATAACCAATTAAATTACATAAAATAAAACAATTAAAATCTGGTTTATGATCAGAAATATTTTCATATCGACAAGCAACAGAGTTAAAAATGAATCTGATATTCTTGAGTATAAAATTAAACTTGATTAGATAAAGAGATGCATAAAATCATTTTATCAGGTCTAGTTTCAAAACTCCCCAAATTGTCTACTCTGTCTTATTTTCACAGCTACCACCTGATATTTAGCCAGGCCAAACTGAAATCTTTATACTCAGAAAAATCATTCTCATAGCACTTAGAATAAAATCCAAATTGTTCACTATTCCTAACACAAAAAACTTACATGGTTTTAGCTCTATCTACCTCTGACTTTGTTTCCTAATGTTTTACTCCCTTTAATATTATTCCAACCACAACTGTTCCTGTTTCCTTCTTGTTTAGCAAGCATCCCTCTTCTTCTACCCCAGGATCTTTGAATGAGTTATTTTCACTTCTTTGAATGTTCTTTACCTGTAATTGTCACCACTTGCTTTTCATCTCTTTTCCAAAGTCACCTTCTAGGATGGCATTTTACTGATATCTCACATCTAATGTTGTCAATTGAATTGCTGGAACATTCTCTATCACCTAACTCCCTGTAGTTACTTAATAGTGTTTTGCAGTCTCTAAAACAATATTATTCTTCCTTTATTTATTTGTTAACTACCTGATTGCTCCCAGAAGAAGGGAAGTTTATGTCTTTTACTCACTATTTTATCCCTTGTTGCTAATACAGTATCTAGTACTTAAATTTTCAGTATGTATTTTTGGAATGAAGTATTTAACAAAGAAAATCAAATTGGAATTTAGGATAAAGTTCAGGGGAAACCGTACAAAGGATTATATGAATTTTTAAAAACACATAATGAATATTGAAAAGAAGGACAATGAGGATTGTCTGTGCTGGAGAGCCACCTCTTAATACATTAAAGTGCATAAAGAGAATAACAAAAATGTCACCATGTTGAGGGTAAATTCCTCACAGGTGGTTTATTCTTCTGCATTAGGTACAGCAGCTTTTTCCTTTCCACAATCCTACAAATATATTTGTATAGGAATAGCCTTAGAAGATAGATACAATGTCTCTATTTGAGACAAAGAGCAGCTTTGTTTGCTACTCAGGTTAATAAGAAAGATAATGTCTCCCTCCAAATAAAAATTTATGTATATTTGCTAGGAACTCCCCTTTTTAGATTTCTATTTGCTTTTTTAAAAAGTCCAACAAAGGCTTCTAAGTATTAAATATGTCAGTTTTTATGAAACTGTAAAAATCATATCTAAGGCATCACATATATGCCACATATGAAGCTTGTAAATTTTCAAGGAAACATATCAATTTATTTTTAAGTAAAAATAAAATTTGGAGAGAACAGAAATTCTTCAATGTCTAGGTTTTTTGGAGAAAATATTAGAAATTGCCTTGTGTTTACTATTCAAAACCTCATAAAATACCTACAAAGTGTGAACCTATGTATGCATTTGTTCTATACAGACATACGGTGACTAATATGGTTAAGATTCAGAATGTACCTCAAAGGCCTCAAATGTTCAGAGGTGGCCTTTCAGAAGGTGACTGGGTTATGCAAGCTCAGTAGCTGACCTGCTGTTAGGAGGTAGGCACAGGGACTGTGACCTGGAAGAATTTTTCTGTTTGTTTCCTGGTTACCGTGATAGGAGCAGGTTTCCTCTCCTAAACCTTCTATCATGCCATTCTGTCCCTGAAGTTAGCTGCCTATGGACTGAGTCTTCTTAAAACCATGAACCAAAATAAACCTCTCCTTTAAACTGTGGGTGTTGGGTACTGTGTCACAGTGACAGGAAACTGACCTGATCTTTAAACTAGTCTTCTTTTTATAAAACAGTGTTTTCAAACAGGCATTTTGTGACAAACATTGTTTTAGAAACTGCCCACTTTAGAGCACTCCTGCCACAAGCAGTAGCCCCAGAGCTGCCCTGAAATATTGCAAGATCTCCCCGTTCAATTGCTGAATGGCTGTGAATGGCCATGTTGCCTGCTTCAGATCTAATTAAAATTACTAATGGGAACATATTAAGCTTCTGTTTTGGGGTCTTTTTTGTCTATTCTGATCCTAAAACCAATTGATATTTAAGTAGAGGAGAGGTAAAATGCAAAGAGGAAGAACAAGTAGTTGCAAACAGTTTCAACAAACAGATATTAAATATTTGTTCACCAAGAAAAAAGGATGGCCTTTTCAGGGAGGACAGAAGATGCAGTACTAATAAGGCATGAAGGTAATAAATTATAAGGTACAGATTGAGAATTGCAGATGGTTCATTATACATAAAACATAGAGAGGCACATACAGTATATGATTAAGGCAGAGAATAGGGGTCGAGATTACTGAGGATGCTTTAAGACATGTAAAGTGTGGTCGTCAGCTTTTCCATTGCTAGGACACAACACAAATATCTGACATATCCATCTGAAAGGAGAAAAGGTATATTTTACCTAGCAGTTTCAGAGTTCAGTTCATAGCTGACGGGCACCAAAGCAGAAATGTCATGCTAGAAGGCATGGCAGAGAGAAACTCCTCAACTCGTGACAGCTGGAAAGGATGAGACAGGGAAGGAGCCAAAGAGGAAGGAGCAAAGGATGAGATATTGTCCTGCGGGTTGTGCCTCCCATCCTCAGACATACCTAACAGTGAGCTTTCCACACCTCTCAAGCCAACTGAGCTGATGATCAAGATGAAAATCACACTAAGATTTGTTTCCTACTTGATAGTCACAGATTGCCCCTTTAATAGACAGGCCTTAAGCTAAAGACTTGATGATGAACTAGTTGCTTGAAAATAAATTTCAGTGGCTAGATAAGACCATTTTTAGTATTATGTTCTTTAGTACCCACTGAGACTATTCTTTTGAGACTCCATTAACCTAAAATGTTTGTGTTAGCTTTCTGATACTGTGACAAAATACCTGAAAAGATCAGCTTAAAAGAGGAAAGCTTATTTTACCTGACAGATTTAGAGATGTCACTCCATGGTCACTTGACTGAATTTTTTCTGGGCCTGAGGTTAGGTGGAACATCTAGACAACTAGGAAGGAGGGCCAGTGAGGAGAGGTGAACTACATCCTTCAAAGACTTGTCACCAGTGATCTACTTCCTCCAACTGGGCCTTCTTTCCTAATAGTCCATTCAGCTCTGAGCTCATCAATGGATTAACCCACCAGTGAGGTCAATGTCTTCACGATCCAGTTACCTGCAGGTCCAACCTCGGAACATTGCTGCCTTGGGGACCAAGCCTTCAACACAAGGGCCCTTGGAGAACATTCCAGATCCAAACACTAGCAGTACTATAATTCAAGACATTGAACATCTCAAAATGTGTGTTGGAACAAAGGTGCACGCAAATAAACTCAGTGCAGGAAAGAAGGGAATACACACAAAAATGTAGTTGAAATGACGTGTGCTTGTCAAATTAAGGAATATGCCTTGAAACCTGACATGATTCAAATCTTGGGTAAACATGGAAAGAAATTTACCATGGGCACATTAGAAGCCATGTGTAAGGATGCTTATTAAATCTTCCAAATTTGGGATCATTTGATGTGTCTATCAGTAGAGGATTAGATACTTGTGATGTAGTCATACATTTAACCAGAGACATTGAAATGGACCAGAAAGAGTTCAAATACACAAAGTTGAGTGAAAAATTAAGTTGCAAGATTAATTTACTTCATACAGATTGATAGCATTTATGTAAATTTATGAAAATATAAAACAATAAAATACATTATAAATGGATACATGGATTTTCAATAAAATCTACAAATGGGGTCTGATTTGACATTTATTAAATTCCAATCAATGGCATCCTCAGAAAATAAAGGTGGGGAAAGGAACTTTGACATTAAAAAAGATTTCTATTTCTTTTCTAAACTCTTTCAAAAATGACAAACTCCAAGTTGGGTGTGCTGGTTATGCCTGTTATCTTAGCAGTCTGATAGGCTAAGCAGGCAGAATGCCAAATTCAAGCCCACCCTGAGCAACTTAGTGAAATTTTCTTGAAAAAAAAAAAAATAAAACAAGACTGGGGATGTAGCTCTATGTGAAGGCCCTAGGTTTAATCCCCAGTACTGCAGCGAGAAAGATAGAGAAAGAGAGACAGAGAGACAGAGAGAAAGAATCTGTAAACATAGTTAATCCATGGTGCTGACTATGTTTAAATCCACTTTTCTATAATATTTTAAGATTTTCAGAAAATGTTTAAAGGGAAATTTTCCCTCATTATAATACTTTATATTATGTTTTATATCTTAATCTGAATTTATGTATGCAGTGAGTCACAACCTTTCTATGATTTTGATAGAAATAAAAGAACGTTTTTCTTAATCAAATCTCAAGAGGTGAAGTGCCTAGACCTACTTTTTAATTTTTCTAATTGCATTCTTAATTATTAAAATATGAGATAAAAGATAAATGTCAGGATTTCCAATAACAAAGCAAGTACATTTATCATTCTTGTGCAGGGCCACTGTCAGCACTAAAAGAACTTTTGAAATTAATCAAAATTGGTAAGAACACTTAAATGTCAATGCTTATCTTCTACTTTTCCATATTGTATATTTTGTTCCATTTTCTTTTGTAAAGAACTGAAGAGGGACAGGTGCTCTTGAGTTCAGGTGCTGGCTCATGACACAATAGATGAGGACATGCCTTGCCTGTGAATTTCAGCTCTGCACAGTCTAAGTGCATGGACTTTGACAAACAATTTATGTAAAATCTTCCTCAGGTTCCTTGGCAAAAATCATGGTACCTAGGTGTAAGGTTGTTGAATGAACTGGATAATCCATAAAGTGATGAGCATATGTTCTATTGGAATTATTACAAGGTGGATAAATAAGAATGTTCCAATATAAAAACTCCAGGCTTAGGAAGGAGAAAGTCATGAGTTTAAACTCTGGCTCAACTAGTTTATGTTCTCTATTAAACAGTTATCAGCATTCCAGAGATACGTATCTGCAAAGGATGGATTAACACTAACCTTCTGCACTGATGCAAAACAATGCATATGCTTAAGTAAATAGGAGCTTCATTTTGTATATAATTTTTTTAAATGTCACTATAACAAAGGGAAGAAGAGGCAGAAAGAAGAAAGTCACAATCCTCAAAAAAGAAAAAAAAGGAAACTTTGTTATAATGGTCAGTTAATCTTTAAAATCTTACAAGTCTGTTCTAAAGTACATGACATATAATGCATTCTAGAGGCACATACAAATATATAAGATGCACACTCAAATCTGTGCAAAAATGTGGGCCTTGAACAAGCTAATTATGGCCATTGGGTTCCAAGCAAGTTTTGAAAATGTTTTGATGTTTTAGGGAAACTTCTGTAAAAGAAAATAAGTATGAATAGGTGTTGGCAGAGCTGGTCCAAACTTCTTTCATTAGAATCAGATTAGAAATACAAATTTGTGGAGGGAGGGAGGGAGAGAGAGAGAGGAAGAGATTTTCAAAGATGGAATCAATAGGTATTTGTTAGAAGAGACTGTGCTCATTGTTTTTAGCGTTGTAGAAACAGTGTCACTTTTATCTTAGCCTAATCTTCAAAAGCAGGTGACCTTGTTTGGTTTTCAATAGAAATCTCTCTTATGAATTTACATGGCCACGTTAGCTGTATAATGTTGATTGCAGAGATATAAAACCAAATAATGCCATAAAACAACCCTTTGGGCACATTGCCTTTTAAAACTATTTGCATAAAGATGGACTGCACATTGTTATGTGCATGTAGTTAAACTCCTGAATTCAAACGAAAAAATAAAGTCCTACTTAGGTTTCCCAAGGCTCAAAACGCATAAACTTTATAATAATCTCACAAAACAATCTGAAGAGAGGAAGCAAAAATAAAGCATAACAAACTCATTGCAAATTAGCATTTTGCTTGTTTGTTGGTATTGTATGTAATATTTCAATAAAAACTTGTCATCTAAAATATCCTTTATATGTAGGAAATGTGAAAATAAATGTTGACACACTGGGAAAAGTAAGAAAGCTAATTCCTTAAGTGATTTGTCCTGTGTGTAATGAGAATAAAAATGAAATTAAGCAATCACAAGGAAGGAATGAAATGCTTGCTCATTAGCTCCCTAGGGAAAAGAAAAACGCTGTACTTCTTATAATTGTTGAGATTTCCTCTGATATTCAATTGTCTTCTTTGTATCTATACCATGTACAATCACATAACATATTTTTGAAAGGTCTATGTTTTAAATATGAATCATTGATGGATTAGTATTTTAACTATGTTTGTAAATTGGAGTTTGAGATGTAATTCTAGTCAAAATTGTAGCATGGCTGAAATACAGGTGTATCTAGATAATTCACATGGTTATCACCACCGACATTATAAAACAATGACTGGGCAAATCATTCTTGTTTTCTTCCTTTCAAAACGTTTTGAAGTAAGGTTTTTTTACTTCATGCTTTTGGTCAATCTACTAAATGGGTTTTGTTTCATACATTCTTTAGCTTCTTTTACGATCAAGAGCTAATTGCCTCACTGGGTTGGTTGTGTCTTTTTCTATTTTTTAATATAGGATTTGATCTTATGCAATCGTGTCCAATCCCAGATGTCCAAGGTCACTGGAAGCTCCTTCAGAGATAGCTTGAAGATATGCCACACTAGGGACAAAGGAAAAACTGAGCTTCTGGAACCATGGATGCTCTGCCCACTTGAGGCAAAATAGTTATAATTGAAGTTGTTTCTTAAAATCTATTTTATGTTGTTGGAATAAGTAATCCACCAGTAAAATTTCCATTGCCACTTTTCCCTATAGTTATTAAGCTCTCTTTAAAACTCTGTGAATTATTTTGTACATTTGATGAATTTGCAAGTGAAGTACTAACAATACTAGAAAAATTAACACATGCAGCAGTTTGTAGATGCAAGAAATTCTGACAAGGGTTGGAAATAAATTTATTCATTTAGCTCTTGTGGAAACCCTTTCAAAAATAGTTATGTTTCTACATCCCTGGGTAACATATCTGAAACTTTTCAATAATATTCACTATTCATTAATATTTTATACAAATAATATTCTTACACAAATCTCATATAAATCAGCTAGAATACAACTAAGATTCTACCAAAAATTAACAAACTAATCTTACTTGATTCCTTAATGTTCAAATTTAAATAACAATTTCTGCTGCCAAATTAGCAAATGTCAGAATTGACCCTGTTCCTTTCCAGTGAATGTTGGAGTAGAAAAGGTATTTTCCAGTTTTTCAGGAGAGAACATAGTAATCTTCTGAAAAGTGATTTGTCAATAAGTATCAAGAGCTTTAAAAATGTTATGTATCGTTATATGTGTTAGTTAGCATTCTGTCTAAATTCCTGAGATAAACAATTTAAAAGAAAGAAAGGTTTATTTTGGTTCACAGTTTCAGAGGATTTAGTCCATGGTCTCTTGTCCCTGTTGCTTTGGACTTGTTGTGGCGCAATATATTATGACAGGAGGGCATTGTGGGACATGTCACAAAGAAGGTTGCTCAATTCATGGGGCCCAAGAGGCAAAAGAGAAAGGGGCGAGGCAGCCCCCAGGGACTTACCCTCCTTCCTCTAGTTCTAACCTCCTAAAGATTCCACCATCTCTCAATAGCACCATAGGCTTGAGAGTGTGCTTTTAGTACATGGGACTTTAGGGAGACATTTCAAATCCAAACCATGGGAAAATATCTCCAAAAATTTTCCCAAAGGAAATAATCAGACAAGTATTTAAGTGCATGGTTGCTTATTATAATATGCAATGTAATTTCAAACTAAAATTTTAAAACTATGTAAATTCTTGAGAAGTAAATTACATATCATTCATTTTCATGAAATATTATAGTAAAAGAAAATCATCTATCTCTACATTTTCAAGTTTCTTGGAACAAATTATAGTGTCCCAAAAATGCAAAGATATTTTAGGCAGATCTCAACTATATATAATTGTAAATATATATATATATATATATATATATATAAAACAACTCACATATAATTCCAAATTTACTGTAAACATCTTCAGTTGAGAACTGCATGGAAATAAGATTAAGTTTGGACTAAACTCCAGTGTCAGAACCTACACTAATTCAGACTATCTCCCTCTGCTCAGTTATTGAAATTTCTCAAATTCTGCACAATTTCTTCTCTCATTCTGTATGCACTGACCCCAAATTTGTTGCCACAATTTCACTATCATCAATTTAAAGCCCCATCATTTTTAGCCCACATGCATCTCACTCCCGAAAATACTTGTGTAGAACATTTCAATGAGTTTATTAGCTTCCCTACAATTTAGAGGCAAGAAGGCAGGGTATTCTCTTATTGTACATGGAATTTCACCCTTTCCCTTGCTGTATGTCTACCTTTTCCAAAATTTCCTTTCTTGAGTAGCTACCCTATATTCACCTTTTTTTTGAAATGATTCTGTTGACTTGAGACTACTGGAACATTTACCTCAATCTCAAGTGAGTTTGTTAAGATATTTATTTTGAACAACTATAGTAGTATCCTTGCCAGGATTCTTAAGGAATACAAATTTCTTCAGATTACTATTATTTATAATCAATATTTTTAGATTAGAAAAGCATAAGAAAATTTACTCTTACTAAAGATATTTTGATTCAGATAATGCAAGCCATCTCATTCATCTATAGTTGTTCTGCTTAAAAATAGAATACCCAACTAGGAGCTGCAAAAAATCCTCTTGCTCTGTGTTTGTGTAGAACAGTGCATATTTATTCTTTATCCACTACCATAAAGTGTAGATCCAATCCCAATTTCTCCTCCCTTTTCCAAATCCTCCCTCTTCCAAACCTCTCTTTCTCTCTCTTTCTCTCTCTCTTCTAGAGTTTAACACTATTGATTTAGCTAAATGAAATAACTGGCAGAGGAAAATGGTAGAAAATAAGTCTTCATTCTCCTAATATTTATCTCCTTCACAGCAATATTTGGATTCCTTTAGCACCCGGATTGAATTACCTTGCAGTGAAATCCGCTGCTTCTTGTCCTCCCTGTCATTGCCTTCTATCTTATTTTCCCCTCACCATTTTTATACTAGCTCAAAGCTGACTTTAAATGTGTGCACAGTATACACACACCTATGCATCTTTACACACAAACGTGGCATTTATATGCTTAAGAGGTGCATAGCCTTACAGCTTTTTATCCTAGTGTTTTGGTTGGTGTAACAAAAGGAAAAGTGAATAGTTTTCCATCTAAAAAGCTGTTGTACTAAAATATCTAAACATGATATATGGATTATTCCCAACATTATTATTCTTGACATTATACTTTATTCTTAGTGTCTTATCATCTGCAACTACTTGGGATGCCAGGAAACAAGGCCATGGCAGTATGGCAACAGTAGCCCATTCACAATCTTCTTTCTTTTTGAAAGCCAACTTAATTTCTAACTTCATTATTTTATTCAATCTTGTATAATTTGAGAAATATTTTTAAAACATACTTGGACCAAATAATGACCAATTTTCAGTGATTATTTTTAATTAGATTCCCTAAAACTAACAAAACTATAACAGATTAAATAAAGGTAGGAATACTGATGCTCTCATCCAGGGATGTAAGCCCTACATCCCGCTTGACCACCAGAGCTTCAGCTTTCTCCCTTCCTGTTCCTGGAAAATGGAGGAGATACGTCATACTACCAATGGGAGAAAATCAGTGGTTAATAGAAAGTGTCTGAGTCTCATTTTATTGAAATAGAGAAGTAGCTGAAATGTCTTGTTTTGGTTTTCAGCAAAACCACAAGGGAAAAGTAGAACCTAAATGATATGTTGGGGAGATAGATATCCAGATATCAAAACTAGAACTATTCTCACAAGAGTCACATTCAGTCAAATCAAACTTAGCAAGGACGTGAATGAAAAGGGAGAAGTATGCCCCTGTTACTTACCCATTTCCCCTTTCTGTTCTCAGGAAGTGGAGAGAGAAATGCTAGGGGGGAAAAGAAGCAAAAGTACTCACTGGGTGCTGAGCTGTATCTGGTGTTTTTATACTTACAGCTTTTGTAACTTTGTCTCAATTCCCAGACTCTCACTCCCTCCCTCCTTAAACTCATCCGAAAAGGGTCATTCCCTATCACTCCTTCTAGAACCTGGATTTTCTTGTAAGGCATTCATACCTCAAGGAGGTCTCTGTGGAGACCCCTGTATATCCAGTAAGAAGGAAGGAAACTCCACTCAATTCCAAGAGGAACATGTGTACTATGTTTGTACAGTTGAAGTTTTGAGTCAGTATCATCCTATGGATAGTGCTCAGATCACTGAATGCTTTTGATATATTCATCAGGAACACTCTCTGTAAAATAAACCTATTGGGGCTAGAAAGAGAAAATGATCATTTCTGACATATGTTTATGTGCCTTTGAAATGAAAGATTTACAAGTAAAAAAAGATGTACGAACACTGGATTACCTGCATTATAAAAGGGATTAGTATAAACTAAGTGCTTCATCATTCAGATATTATAGTGAATTTTATCCACTAGATGACAGATTTTATACTAAGAATCTCCATTTACAGTAATTTTGCCAGGACCAAGCTGGATATATCTAATAGTTTTCTGTCTACAATTGCAACTAAATGCAATTGTTTGACTTTAAAAAATGTAGGATGTCAATTGCTAGTGTCTCCACGTGTTTATTTACATAGAAAGGAAGTACTTTGATCCATAAAACCAATTTGTATTTTAATTATTAACTTTGCAGAACACCTGGTGCCAACGCCATAGCAAATAATACCAATAATTTAAGTTATTTCAACATGCGAGGTCAGGAATTTCTCAAATCACTAGTTATGTACTGGTTGTTTATTTTAACTTTATTAACATCATTAAAAAAAATTTCAAATATCATCAGAGTAGGCAGAAAAATCTTACATCCTTGAATGTTCTGGCATCAATCAGTGCCAGCATTATAGAATTTAAAAATAAAACAACTCCAGACCATTTGCACTTCTCTAAACTGAGGGATGGGATAACCAGATGGAAATGATGCAGATAACAAGTTTTGGTTTTGAAATAACCATTGACTCAATCCCACATTGATATTGTAGCAGGTACCTGGAACTGTGTGACTCCGAAGTATTGCACAAATACTGATCATTTGGGAATTTTTCTTAATAAATCCATGGCCAGTTTAGGGAGATATATTCAAATACAGTTAATTCAATGTTTCATGATAAATTTAATAACAACATTATGACCATAGGACTGTGAGAACTTCCAGAATCCTGGAATAGTCAGAAAGACAAATGTAAACCCTGAAGGATTAATAGGAATAAGAAACTGGGGGAAGGAATACATTCCAAAAGTATAGGAAAACATAATTTTAAAAAAGGATAAGCTACTTTATTGTCACTGCTTAGAAACTGTTTCAACGGACAATTTCCTGTAACAGAGGCTTAGGAAGAGAGCAGAATTTCTTTGTGGACCTATTATGAGTCCACTGGCTTTGTCTCTGCTTTGAGATTATTAAATAGCTGTTAAATCTATGTGAATAAGAAAATTTAAAATAACACCCTCAAAAAAGTGGATTCCCAAGCCTTGATCCAACTCTTAGGATGTTCTCTCTAGATATCTAGAAGACAACAGATGTTCCACATGAAGGGATTAAATAAGCAGAAGGAACACTTGCATTTTCTCCAACACACCAACTTTGTAATATTATCTTCAGAAAGGAAAGTTCTAAAGGATGAGTAAGTGAAATGATTTTAAACAAAATTCATTAAGGTTAGACCACATATCTAGTAAGTAGGAAAAAGAATATAATTTTGAACTATATTGCCGTAATAATAAAAATGAAAGAAAAGATGAAGGAGGGAGAAGAGAAAGAGGAAGAGATGTTGAAGGAGAAATAATATTAAAGTTTTAAAATATATAGTGTACTTTTCTTATTGGTCATTTCATTGCAGAAAAATAAGGGCGTTGGAATTAGAATGTTTTAGAAATACAATCACAAGATTTTGAGATAAGGAAATTTAAACTCACTAGCTCGCCCAAGGTCAGATATAATTTTAAAAAGACATCTATTAAAGTCTTTTACATCTAATCCCATTACATTTGTATTCCTGCTTATTCACAAATATTTGTTCCTTCAGCAGCAGCAAAGATGAGACAAATGGTGTCAAATATTTATGTAACATGGAAAGGACTCCAAACACAAAATTTTCCACTTTTGTCTTCTGAAATGAAAACAGTTATACAAATTCTAAGGATAAAAAATAAACCACTGAGTCCAATAGGAAATTAGAGAGGGCTTGTCTTGCATCTGCCATTCTAGACATGTACTACTGCAATGTCACGCATCTCTCAGTACACAGAGCAGTGATAGGAACTAGAAGCCAGAGAGCAGTGAGTGAGTTGGAATTTAAACAAGTCATCTAAACACTTTTCTCATCTGTAAGTGGAGCTATGCAGGTTGCAATTTGCATAGATTTTCTGTGGGATAAAAATGTGTCAACTTATTTCAAGCTCTTAGAAAAATCTTGCATTTAGTCACTATAAATTCAGAGTATTTGAGAAGCAATTCACAGATTCTCTTTCTTAGAGCTAAAGGGACATTGGAGAGTATAGGGGAAAAATGGTTATAGAAAATTTTACTGCTGGATAGCTTATTTCAATTATGACTTTAAAAATGCCACTATAGACAATAATTGCTAGGTTCAAGGGGAAAGGGGATTTTCCCCAGGGTGAAACATCAAGACATCTCTAAGAAACTTTCAGTAACATTCAGCATCAAAGATTGTAAATCATCACCCAAGACCTACTCCCTTAGTAGAAAAAAAAAAAAACAGAGAAAGAGAGAGAGAGAAAAAGAGAGAGAAAGAGAGAGAGAAAGAGAGAGAGAAAGGAAGAAAGGAAGGAAGGAAGGAAGGAAGGAAGGAAGGAAGGAAGGAAGGAAGGAAGGAAGAAAAGAGGCTATCATTTCAGAGAGGTTCATTAACTTGGCCAGGGTCATAAAACAAGCGGTCTGAAGAACTTGGACCAGAAGTCAGGTTTCCTGTCTTCTATCAAACCCACTCTTAGAATCTCTTTGCCAAGAGTGGGTGTGATCTACCTGTGCAGTGTTCTTCCCAGTTTAGTTTTAGGGGGTTTTTTGTGCTTTCTGTAGTGTTCTTTTTCGGTGCCTTTTCATTTTTCCCAGGAACTCACATCTCAGGAAACATTTCTTACCTGATAATATCTATAATTTTCTCCATATTTCTGTACTTTCGGTAGTTTATTCTATGATCTGTGAAGTTTAATTAAAAAACAAGATTTGTAACAGAGTCAAAGACAAAAATCATTGACTTTTTTGGAAAAAAAGCCATTACATAAATAATATTCTTTCTGGGAATAGTATATAAGTAGTATATTACAGATAATCTAGATATCCCTCTAGCGTATTTTTTAACTATCTCATGTAGACCATCTTCTCTCAGTCACTCTCTAGGTTTCTGGAGAGACTTCTTTAGAAGTAGACTGGGCCCACGAGTTTGTGAACCTGCAGTTCTCACTACCTTTATGAAATTTTATCTTACTTATAAGAAGTAATATTTCTCATGAAATTCCACATCCATCTGCCAGTATATCATACTTATACCTTCTCATTACAGAAACGTCTATTCCTAGTTGCCCAAATTAGTATTTACATACTTAAAGCCTACATTCCTATTTACATACTAAAAAACCCAATTTGAATGACAATGTCAATAGAGGAGGGGAAAGGAACACAGCACTTCTGTGGAAATTTTTTTTTAAATTAAATTTAGCAAAATCTGAATAAAGAAATTTTCCTTTCTCACTTTCTTCTTTCCTTCCTTTTCACCTTCCTACCTCCTTCTCTCTCCTTCCCTTGCTCCTGTCCCCTTTTCTTCTCTGTCTCTGTTTGTCTCTTTCTCCTTCCTTCCTCCCATCCTTTCTTCTTTTGGCATTGGATTAGAATCATTAAAAGTCTTATACTGTATATATACTCCCAACTCCAGACTGAAGCAGGAAGAATTCTCCCTGTATCAGTGTGATCATGTCCACAACATCTCCAAATGTTTTCTAAATGTCTTTCAGTGTGGTGTCCAGTAATGTCAGAACAGAAGCAACAAGCTGTGCTACGGGACTCAGAACGAACAAACTGTATTATGATGTGCAAAACACACGTGGGGTGCCATCATGTACCTCCAAATGGGATTTCTAAAATCTGTTTTAAAATAAGATGATGGAGCCTGAGTTGGAAAGGCTGGACTCTCCTGGTTGTCGGGGAAGGAAAAGCAGTACACATTCCTTTCTGTTTCATGGGCAGCTGCCTTCAGAACCTCAGACTTATGTCTGCTGATAGCATCGAATTTCAGACATTTTAGTGAGGAATTCATTCTTTCACAATGCAAGCTTCTGTTTCAAGTAGCAAATCACTAAGAGTCTTTAGTAGAACAATAAAAAAAAACCAGAAAAGAAACTCTTCATTTAGACAGATGAAAGAGTGAAACACAATGATGGTTTTACATTATTTTCATTACTAACAAAAATGTAAGCCAAGATTTGTGAGAAAATTATTTCACCGAGAAACCTGCGAGGTCCTAACTCTTGCCCCAACCTGTGAATTTGATCTAATATTCAATATGTGGGATCATGGATATTTTCTTCTCTCATTGCTACAGCTCCATATTTTCTCCTGTTTTCTTACTCTTAAAAAAAAGAGGTTTGTCTAGCAACTATAAATGTCAAAGTAGTTTTCCTTCAGTTTTAAGTGGAGACACTGTGTTCTTTTTCTGTTTGTTTCAGCAGTTTGCACGGAAATTGAATCATGTTAAAAATAAGAAAACCTATCAAATTATAAACTCATACAAAAGGGTTAGAGATACTTAAAAAATAGAGCCGTTTACTTCAAAAAAATTCAAAATTTCTGAATTGTATTCTGTGTACACAACGGAGTTGAATGGCCCTTTCTGAACAAGAGGTTACCCTGTGTTCCATTCCCATGTGTAATGTGACCAGTAACATATAAATGTGCTTTGTTTTCTATCGATCTGTTCCTCTTATCAAGCAAAGACTTATGCCTTGCTTTCTAAATAGCCTTGAAATACAAACCACTTCTTTGATTCCAGACATTTCAATAGATCCACACAGAAACGCAATTGTCTTGGTTTCTTCAAGTTTATCGCTGATGTCAGAGTATGGTAATGTCGTTTTTAGATCCATTTAAAAAATTAAACAAGTTACCATATGCCCACAAGCCAGAGACTTTAAAAAAATCAATCCAAACCTTAACACATTGGGCAACAAACCAAAAAAGAAACAAAGCCTTTTTGTGATTTATAAATTTCACATATTTTGTGCTCCAAGAGGTATTAGTGAATTGTGTAGGTGATTAAATATCTTTTCATTTTGAAAATGGTTTTCATGATGTTTATTCTTCATGAAAACCTAAAAATCTTAATAATACTTCTTCGTAATTCATCTATACCGTAGTGTCCTAGAAAAACAAAATACTCCTTGTGGATGTCAACCACACTTGCCTTCCCTGGTGTGCACATAACTGTGGGAGCAGTGAGTTTGCGCTGTACATTCAACTGTAGTGAGAATACTTTCACAGTAAAAGTGAATGCCTCACGGCCCCGTCTGCAGCAAAGAAGCCATAAGTTCACTTAATTCTGGCATTAGAGGAATCCTCTAACCAGCATTCAACTGAAAGTGCAGACAGTAAAAGATAGGTTGTAGGCTGCTGGAGTGGGGAGGTAAATGCCCAGTGAAACCGTGTGTGTGTGTGTGTGTGTGTGTGTGTGCGCGCGCGCGCAGAGACAGACAGAAAGCCAATGTGTTGATGTTCTCCAGAGAAACAGAACCAGTAGCATGAATGCATGTATACAAAGTATTTCATTATAAGGAGCTGCCTTTGTAACTAGGAAGGCTGGTGAGTCCCATGATCAGTTGAGTAAGTACAGGTACCCACTCCCCGAGGTGATTGTAAATTGCATGTACTGCAAACATTTACCAATAAAAATTTAAAAATTAATTTAAAAAGAAAAAAAGAGAGTGAAGGGAGCCAATGGTTTAGTTCCAATCTGATAGCAGAAAATACACTGGTTCCCAGTTTGAAGGTCATCAAGCGGAAGAATTCTTTCTTACTAAGTAGAGGCCTGTCTTTGTTAAATATAAGCCATGAGGTCCACTCGCTTTAGGGAGACAATGGGCTCTACTCCGTCTGCTAATTCACATGTTCATCTGCTCCAAATCCACCCTGACACAAACACCCAGAATTGTATTTGAGCAAATATCTAGACAACTCAAAGCTCATTCAAATGGCCACACAAGATTAATCATCAGAGTATGGAAAAAAATAATCCGGGCACAAAGGACCCAAGCATATTCTTATTATCTTTCCTGTAGTCCTCTCCTTGTTGAGGGCAGCTTTGTATGTTTTCTTCACCTACAGTTGGCATTGAAAGGCCCTGGAGGTAATGGGGGCAAAGGCTGAGGGAGTAGGGAATGAAAGTTAACAGAGTCTGACATAATTCTGGTCACTAAAGTTAAAAAGTGTCATTAAAACTAGGTACTTTTGGGTGATAGTCCTTCCTTTTGAACTATATAAATGGAAAGGACTTTAAAGGTAAATTTTTATTTGGTTCTGTTTTTTCCAAGTGATTTTGATGATAAAAATAAAATAGTTATAGTGCAAGCAAACATATAAACTGAAAACAATCAGATGGTAAAGACTTCTCCTCTACTACTTGAACAATAGGTATTATGTTACCAATTTGAAGTGTGACTAGAAGTCTTTTCTAATGTATTTAGTGGTATACACACACACAATTACGTACGCACACCCACGCACCACACTGCTTCTAAAAGAGCAAAATTAGGCACAGATAATGAATTCATCCCTTCTGTTAATATCTCTTACAAGTAAAAAGATTTCAGTATAAATGTGAAGACATAGTTTCACACTACCATACTGTCTGCTTTGCCAAGAACCATGAAGTGTCAAATTTTAAAATCTTCAGCACCCAAAAAGTTGCATAGAAGAGTGATAGTTGCATAGTAGAGCTAGAAGTGCGTCCACAGGGATGGGAAACTTCAGCTGGACACTGGTTTTTGTAAATCAAGTTTTTACCACAACAGAGTCAGGCTGATTATTCTTTGTACTGTGTACACTGCTTTTTACATTAAAACCAAAGAGTTGAATAGTTGTTGCAGATATTGTGTGGCCACTAAACTAAAAAATATACGCTCCTTAACAGAAAATATTTAGGAAGTAGAATATTGACAATATATTTTCTTTTCCTATATACTTGGTGCTAGGGCTATAGAAGTGGGAAAACAAAAGGATAAAGATTCTTGACCTATTAGAGTTCACATTCCATGGTCAGCTCAGACTCTATCATTCCAAAACTTAAATATCTCCGTAACCCCGTATTTTTAGCTTTAATGATGTACGGTTGACAAATAGGAGTTGTGTACATTTAAGGTATACAATTTGATGATTTGATATACATGTGCATTTTTAAATGATCACACAATCAAGCTAATTAGCATATCCATTATTTTTTCTGTGGTGAGAACAATTGAGATCTAATCTCAGCAAATTTTAAGTACAATACAGTATTACTAACTATGGTCACCATGTTCTGCGTGAGATTCATTCATTTTACTGAACCTTTGTGCCTTTTGAATAACTTCTCCCCATTTCTCCCTCTCCAACCTTACACAACTGCCATTCTGCTCTTTGCTACTATCCTCCCCTCTTCTATAGAGTTGCCCTTTGGTAACAGAAAACTCGCCATGTGCTTTCTCTTATAAATAAACGTATAGGTAAACACTAACTTTATCTTTCTCCCCTCACTTCTTATCCCTCTCACCCACTATACATTAGACATCCACAATTTACTTGGTCAATTCTTTGTCCCAAAAACGTCTGCTTGCAGAATTTTGTGAGACTTGAAATCATATGGTGTTTTATGAGGAATGTTGCTTTCTTTGAAAAGGGTGACAGACCAGGATAGCGCCGTTTCCTTTAGAACAAAAAGGACTTGTGTGCCACCTGGAGGCTGGCTGAGCACCACAGGATGGTTTATGGGTCTGCTGTTGACTGAGATGGAAGTGCTCAAAGGCCTGTGATGGAGGCAAATGATCGACAGCACCCACTGCAGGGTTTAGTATGAGGAGTACACAAAACAATACACATACACCAAGAATGTTCCGCGCAGTGAGTAGTACAAGGCATAGGAACAACAAATATTAGCCTTTAAAATATCAAATAGTGCTATATACTCAAATATACTTAAGCCTAAATTCAGTCTTTATTTCTGACTTTTCAAGATTCAGACTTCCTTGGATTCTTCAACACTTTCATCAGTTTTCCATACAGTTGTTTCTATTTCACTCTCTCTCAGGAAACTGTAAGCTGCTTGGGGCATTAGCTTTTCATACATAAAACTCATCTGGCTCTTAAAAGAGTATTTGTGATGTAATCCCCACAAAAGGAGTCTTTTCTCAGCTGGATTGAATAAACAGTAAGACTTCTGAAAAAGTAACTAACAAACATTTCACCGAGTACTTTCAAGTATTCTCAAATCTTATTTTATTGAAGAAAAGAGGGATTTTCTTTTTTTAAAGAATAATGTTAGAGAAATGATTTGTGCTATGTGTCTGCCCATTTGAAGTAGCATTTTATCACATGGAAATCAGGAGGGCTTTACAAAGCTTCTCCGTTGCAATTATGCTATTTGTCTCATATTGCTTATGCAGTCTGTGGTAGAATTGGCTTTGCACAACTTAGAGAGGCACAACTTTGTCATAAGGCGATGACATTAAGACACTTTTTCACCAGGGAAAAAGATGCCCCAGAGAGTGTAGAAACAGCACTTCTTTCTTTCAAGTTAATGTGACCCATTAATATGTTTCAGAGTTTCTGGTGCATTTAAAATTCGTTTATTAAATTCTTCCGCAAAGATAAAAAAATAAAACTTCACAAAATGTCATAATCCCATTTGAAGGAAATTTCGAAAATTAAAACAAGGGAGCCCCCTTGTGGACAGACTGTAATACCAGGTAAAATAAATTATCAGTTAAATCAATGATTTCACCAGTATTTATGTGATAAATTCAGCAGTGACTAAAATAGCAATAATTTATTTTCAGCTAAGTCCCATCAGAAATGGATTATAAGCCACTTTATTTGTGTGTGTTTTTGTGTATAAGTCCTCAATGTAATAAAATTAATTCCTAAAGTCAGCAGTGCTTGGATGAATCCTAAACTTCTGCTTACTTTAAGCAATTTCTCCAACACAGCAGCCCAAAGGATTAATGCCAGAATCAATAGCTATTCATTCAAGAATTCAAAAACGTAATTGACATTGTGAACCCAATAAGTTTCTTGACAAGTGAGTGAATTTAAGCAAAACTAGGTAAATCTATTGGCTACTACTCTTTAACAAATGAGTACCTGTTATTTAAAAATACAACTATTTGGTTTTTCTATCCAGAAATTCACTTTAAAGGATATATAAAATATGTTCTATTATTTTCTCAAAATTTTTCTAGTCTGGAAATTTAAGAGTGAAGTAAATAGAAAGTATAACCGGAATTGTAGCAGTGACATAGAAACAAACACACTTTTTTCAGCTAAACTACTCTCCCATTCAGTTGCAGCCTTAAAAGAAAACTTTTTAAAAGTCTAGTTTTCTCCACTATCTTTTCCCCATGTACTACATTTGGACTAAAAAATAAAAATCAGTAAAGATAAATATCTACAAAAATAACAGATGAAGCTTTTAAATGACAATTCATATCTTTAATAATGGTAAACTTGTATATACACTTGGAATAGAGGTCTCTATGTTCTAATAATAGTTCATAAATTTATTAAAGTACTGTTGCTTTGGAGAATTCCCAGGTATTAGTGAGCATGGATAAGTATAATTTGATTTATACCATTTGATTATGACTCCTGATCACTATCATAAAGCTCCCCTTATGTTTTATTTTTCAGTAAATTATGCTCATTGTTAGTGTTTTTTAAAGATATAAAACCATTCAATTTAAAACCACACCAAAGATTGAAACCCCTCTGCACTAAAATAATACCCAAATTTTTCTCTAGTGTTAATGGGAACTCTTACTAAGTATTTCCAGGAGGGAAAGAGATAACATCATGGCTGCAAAATGACAGCTAAAGTGTTCTGCAAATGAAATTAATCTAAATTCTGAACTGGGAGTCTGAGGAACTGAGAGATAGGAGCAGAGTACGGAGTCGGTGCAATTTGTAGCAAATAGAAATAAATGACATTTAGGTACAAAATGTCTGGCTATGGGAGTGGGTGGCCTAATCCATGTCTAGTTTCAATTTTAGGTTCTTTTTACTATGTGGTAGGACACTGTTCCCATTACCAGCAAGACTTCTATAAAAGTTGCTGAATCAAAAATATTTTGGGTGAGTGCTGTCTTCAAGAATGTATGATTAATGCAGTTTGGGGACAGATAAGCATTCATTGATGGAAACTACAATATCAACAGCTAGCAGCAGTAGAAAATCAAGTCAAAAAATTACTATTAGAACATTAGTAATCAAGAATTCAAGGAAATCTCTAGCACTGTGTTAATTTCCTAAAGACATGGGCCTTATAGTCAGGACAGGACAATCCCAAGTGACAGTTGGATTCAACAATTACTGAAAACTCCTACAATCTAGACTATTGCCATATGGTCCTAATAGTTCTACCTACACCTCTAGCCCTGTGCAAAACAAATATTATTTTAATCAGCTCCTTAAAATACATCAAATCTCTAGGTCTTTTGTATAACATTTCACATTTTTGTGCTCCTGTCACTTTGACCTCTCAACCTCTCTACTGTGCAAATTCTTTTACAACATAGAGCAGTGGTCGATGATGTTATTAGGATACTATCAGCTTTTGTTACCTGACTTCTATAAGGCTTTTCATTACACATATCACTTCTCTTTCCAAATGGCAGGAAACTTACTAAAAGTAAGCCAGGAGTTCCATGTTTATATAACTTTTTGGTGATACACCCACTTATTTCATATGTTTCTGAACATGCTGTCTCATCTTACGTTAACAAAAGAAAAAATAAGTCTTCTGGAGGGAGGAGTACAACTTTCATCTTTCCTGGTATTTCCATGCTTTCTGTGCCTACCACAGATACCTGCTCCTTACCCTGCATTTACTGTGTGATTGTCCTTTTCTCTCTCCATTCATCAACCAGGGTTCAAGGAAGCAGTAATTGTTCAGAAGCCCATTTTCTGAAGCCACGTCATCACTAATCTAGCTCAGATTGAGAGGCTACCTTCCTTCAAGAAGTTTCAAGCCTGATTCCATCATGCTTCAAAATCATGCATGTCTCATCTCCCAAAGCCCAAAATTCCCATGCACCCACCATCACCCATATCTTACCCCCTTACCTTTCCATATATCACTAACCTGAACTCTATTGGGCCTTTCTGTTGTGTTCTTTGAAACTGCTGTGGAATGTCATCAGGTCACTTTAATCCTCAAATTTGTAATAGCTTTTAGGCCACTTTCTAACCTTAACTGAAACCTGGCTTCCACCAGAATTTTGTTTCCCTGCAGCCCTCTCAGGTGAATTTTGTATCTGCTCATATTACAAATAGAGTTATGGAATCTCCTTATTATAAGACTTTAGGTCTACATGTAGTAATCAGTATAATAAAATGGAGGGCAATGAGTAATGATTTACTTCAGGTGTCTTGGATGTTACTAATTATTAACAATTAACATAGTCTTCACTTCTAAAACTGTTTAGCATTCATAGTGAAACAAATAGGTAGAAACGCAAAGTACAGATTGCAATGAAGGTAATATACTAAATGAGGGCTGTGATTCCTTCCATATTTGCTGAAGGTATATTGTGAATTTGTTTCTGTGACTTTGAGCACTGAGATAAGTGAGTATTCAAAATATGCTACACAATTCACAGTGTTCCTAAATGAAAGCAACTCATTTTCTCAGGCAAAGGGTACCTTTGAATGACACAGAAATGGAAAGTTGTTCCTCAGTGGTTCCAGTTAAGAAGTCACCATGGAAAATCATAAACAACAGCCATCGCAGCAAACCATGTACAAGTGAGTCCCAAAGATTCATGAAGATCATTGCATCTAGCATGGGCCAATGACTTTGCACCATTATGCAGTGATACAGTGCTCCCAAGACCATAATGCAGCTTTGAAAAGGCTTTTATTAATTAAATTGCTTTTGTTAATTGAACTTATGTTCATTTCTCAGACCATAGTAAGACTCGTGTTAGTTTTTAAAAATTTGTTGTAGCCTAGAAGCGTTTCATTCTCTGTATATCCATTTCTTAAGTACTTATAGTCTAGATTTAATATCTTGTGAGAAACACTCCCTCCAATTTCTAGATGAGGAATACTTTCTATAAGTTAGATAATGATCACATATAATTAAATATTAATTAAAAATGATAGAGTTGAAGTTGAAATCCTGTGTTTAAATAATAGGGCATCACATCATAACTTAGACGACCAAGATGAAATAAAACTGCCTATCTTTAAACCCAAACCCTCATATTTGGTAGCTAGATGTCCTTGCCCATATTTACTTCCTCTTCTGTCCCAATTTCCCCATTTGTCAAATTGGATGTTATTAGTAAATAATTCATTTGGTAATCATAAAGTTTAAATGAGTTAATGTATTCAATACACTCAGTATCATTGCTAGCAAAAGGAAAATTCCATAATGTCGGCTGTGATGAAGATTTTCACATTATGCAAACTTTTCCATTTTTTAATAATATGATAGAGATACTACTACTCACCTATATAGTTTTTGTGTAAATTTAAATATAAAAGATAGCATATTAAAGGTGTATGATTCACTCTCTGATACATAGGAAAATAATGTGGTAGCTATTGTTAGTATTATTATTATCATGCTCTTTCTAAATAAGCAATAATGTATCTATTATTAACAATGTACTAGGGGCCAGGGATTTAACTCAGTGGTTCTGCCGCCTGCCCCGCAAATGCAAGGACCAGAGTTCGATCCCTGGCACCAAAAAAAAAAAAATGTGCTTTGCTAGTTCTAGAGTAATGTGGGACACGAGTCCAGTAGTATTTTGTTCCGAATGATCTGTAGGGAAAAGCACATAACCAGAATTCTAAGGCATGTTATACCTCAGACGTTGGACTTGAACAGTCTCTTTGCTTCCTATTTGGCCCTCAGGTATTTGCAGGTCACAGTGAGGGGACGTGGCTCTGTCCTTCCCTGAGGCACAGAGTTCACATTCATGTCACAAGTTCTGTGGGCTGCCTGCCCTCAGTGCGCACAGGGAGGCTTTGGCTAGTACACTCCCCGCTGTGATGGAGTCTGAGCTCCAGGTGGATCAGAGCAGGGAGAGAAGGATTAAGTGATGCAGAGCTCTTCTCCATAAGACCAAGGGATCTGAACAAATCCTGGTCTTCTTGGAGTTTCCTCTCATCAAGTGCCTGGATGATCTCAAACCTGTGTTGACCACGTTCAGCTAGATTTTTCCCCCTTCTTTTTTTTCCATTAAGTTTATTGGTACATTTTAGGTATACATTATGATCACATTCATCATTGGGACATTGTACCTGTACATGATACATCTTGGTTCTTGTTTTTTCCCCATTCCCCTTCCCTCCCATCAGCCCCTCCACCCCTCCCGATTTTCTCATCTGAGACTGATTTGTGAAATATTAAAAATTTTTAAAACATCTGAGCATACAGCATCTGCACATGTACATATGTAAGTGTGTCCATGTGTTTTGGAGAATAAAATATAGCTGGGAAAAGAATTAGGAAACAAGAGAGGTATTCACTGGTATTGGCAACCTATTTATATTCCACACTAAATAAATTGGGTTTCAATATTGGCTTACTTTTTCATTGCTGGGACACAATATCCAGCCTCATAACTTAGAGGAGGAAGGTTTATTTTAGCTTAAATTTTGTGGAGTTTTCAGTCCATAATTTGTGGCCTCCAAGGTCTGGGGATGGCAGAAGGGCATGGCAGAGGCGAAATGCTCATGGCAGGACAGATAGGAAGCAGAAAGCCATCATCAAACCCTTCCAGGCCACACATCCCCAGTGACCCACATCCTCCAAACAGGATTAACTTCCCGAATTACATTTAGCTATAAACTCATTAATGGAGCATTCCACTGATCAGAATCACACTCCAGTGAGGCAATCACCTGCCCAAACCCCACTTAGGAGTGCATGAGGACTTGGGAGACATCTAGATATGAACCCTAATAGATATTTAGCCCATTGTTCCCACAAATGACCATATTTGGAATCAGGAGTTTCCGATTTTAAAAACAACTATATCCAGACCACTACTTTAAAGGTTTATATTCACTGGGTTTAGGCAGAGTAATTTAGGCATCAGTAATTTTTAAAAAGTTTTACAGTTCTTGTTTGTTGCCATTTGGATAAATCAACGTTTCAAGCAAGGAAAAACTACATTTAAAATGATAATTGGCTGTGTAACATGATGTGATTTGCCTTTTCAAAAGATCCATCAGCAGTATGGATTAAAAGGGGTTTGAACAACGGGACACAGTAGAATGCAATTTATAAGAAACATCACATTGTTAGAAAACAATCTAAAACCAGTAAGCAGAAAGCAGTTAATTGAGAGGAAATATACCTCTGACAACACCTCTGCATTATTCTTTATTGACTAGATAAATTGAATTGCTCACACATCAAAGGAGATGATTCATTTATGCTTTGAATCATGGGCCTTCTCAGGTCCCAACACATGGACACACAGTGAATTGTTGCCCCTGAATGTAGACAAGTGCTTCCTATTGAATATTCGATGTTGCACGTAGGCTCAGTGTCATATAATTAGATTTCTATACAATGTATGAAACCATATTTCTGTCCCAGGGAAATGAAATGGTTTATATGTTCATTAACTAACAACAGGAAACAAAATTTAAAATCACGAGTAGCAAGAAGGGAACCTGAGTTGAGGCAACATTAATATATTGATGTTATTTGAATGTGGTATGTTGAAAGGACTGAGAGGTTAGTGCAGAGACAGCTCCAGCACTAAATTAATTACAGGAGGCTAACCCTTATTTAACATCACAGATGATTGTAGATTTAGGCTAAGTGCATGTTTACTAATCTTTGGAGAAGGACATCTGTTTAAAATTCTTTTTCTCTCATCACTTGGGATTGAAAACTGAAAAGCTTACCTTTTAGTGATTTGGATGAAAAAAATGTTAAAGTTTTAATAGAATAAAAGGCCAAGAAAGACACTATATCAGATATGATGACCCTGTTATTTTCTGATTACTTGTAAAATTACAACTAAAAGAGAGTAGATAACTTTATGGATTGCACATTTAAGATATAAGCTAAAACATACTCAGAAAAGTAGGGATGAAATCTAGACTATTAAATAGTCACTAATCCTGGAGGCAGGGAATTGCAGGTAACATTTAGGAGAAAGAAAGTTGAGGCTGGAAAACAAAGAGAAACTCAAGCAGAATTAAGAGGGTCCTGAAATTATTTCAGAGTTATGAAGCTCTAGAACTAAAAAAATACCTTAGAGATTATCTACCCAAAACAATTAGTGTGAATAAGCACTGGGACTCACATGTGGAGCCTTCTCCATCCAAATTCAAAGGTCTTGGCTATTATATGTGTTTGCATCTCTTCTACATATAAAACATTCTTTCTTGAAATCTCTCCTCTCTCCCTCTCTTTCTTTGTCTCATCTAGGCATGTTTTAGGTCAATGTTGACTATAAAACTGTGAATTTGGCTAGAAGAATGTTCAGGGTTTCTTTCCCCCAAGATTTCAATCTTTGCTCATAAAGTAGAATCCCTCCACTTCAGAATTAGACTGCTGGAGGGAAAGAGTGTCAGTTTTTAGAGCTTCTTGTCTTTGTTTGTGGATAATTGCTATCACTTAAGAAGAACTTAAAACAACAAAGTTGATCTCACTCCCCAATCTTCTGATTCAATCAGTTGAGCCATGATTAGAATTCATTGCATAGATGAGCTTGTACAAAAAGATGTCTACGTAGTTCCCTTGCACATAAATTCTTTCCTCTTGCACTCAGTCTCTTCAACCCTCTGTGGCCTGAATGACCAAGGTCAGGAGCTGCAGACACGACACGCAATGGTTGACCTTGGTCAACCCAAAGCCCAGATTTGTGGATGTGTTAGGAACCTCTGGCCACAAATCAAGGAATGTTGCATTGTTTGGTATGACCCACTCTTATTCTCTCAGAACATTTAAAACTCACTGGAGGAAAAAAAAATCTCACTGGAGGAAGAGTTCCCATCAGTGATCATTTTAACATCAATTTGTTAAGTTCTAAGGCATCATATTGGATATAACATTTGTTTAACACATTATTTCATGTTCCTGTTTTTAAAATTAGTTTATCAAATAAAAGGTAAACAGGATTTCAATCAGAAACACGGTAAATCGTTATTTTATGTCAAAATTACATATTATTTACACTGAAAGTACTTATGCTATCTCCTTAAAAAATGTGAAAATATATAAATTGGAAAAACATGTGCCAGGGATGGTGGCACAAGCCTGTAATCCCTGCACTTTGGAGGCTGAGGCAGAAGGATCACTATGAGTTCAAGACTAGCCTGAACTACATAGTCAAAACCTGTATCAAAAAAAAATTAGCAAGGAATAAAATTAGCAATGACCACAACAACATGAAAAAGAAATTATTCAGGAGTATAAATGTGAATATGCCTGTGTTTTGATTTTTGGAAGAAAACTATTTTTATCATTGCTTGCATTTTCTTAAAATTGAATTTATTAGATTAAATTTTATTTAAGTTTGCACCTTTTCCTTTTGTTTCAGTTAAATTCATAAACTCTACTAATAATATTTATCAAGCAAAGCACCTGAAAAATAAAAAAGTAACCTTATCTCTCTATATAAGACAAACATCTATACACACTATGTATAGTCTATTAAGTGAATACTATCCTTAGATTTATGGTCAGTTTAAGTTTACTTGCATTTCAATGGACATATAATTACTGATCATTCTAGAAAAGTGGCAATGGAATAGATGAATATGTGTGTATTTGTGTCAGTGCTATTATATAAGCCCTTGTTTTTCGTATGCATGCAAGTTCTAACAACATTTTTGAAAGAAGAATAAATCATGAGGAATTTTTACCTTAGGGATTCTTATTTACTTTGGAAATAACATTTATAGAATATTGCTTTCAAAGGCATATGATCATTACCTTGCTCTGCACAAAGTGTACCCTGGTTGTTGCCTTTACAAATTGTAGTCACCCATACTTGCCATTTCAGGTTTATGCTTCACCACTCCTACCACGTAATTCTCCACATGTCACTCTATTTCTCCAAAGAATCTGTTTTCTGGTGTTTCACTTTCTAAAGTTGAAAAGTGGTACTCAGGACTGTCACTGGCAAAATTGAGACAGCTGTTTTTAATGCCTTCACTCCTTTGACTCCAGCAAATTCTCTCTTTGCTGCTCTCTCCTCCTCCATCTTCTTTATTCATTTGGAGAAACAGCAATGCTTTCTCTCCTTCCAAACAAAACAGCTAAAAGCCACCTATAGGTCTCCATATAAGCCTGGAAATATGAGCTCATTTTCTCTTCATTTGTAGATGGATCATAAAAGCATAATAATATATGTGTATATTACATATATATACACATATAGATATGTGTATATTTCCTGTGTCTTATTTTACAAAGATGCTATTTCCAACTAGCTGTGATAATGTAGAATGTATAAAAATTATATTCTTTGTACAATAGCATTTTCCCAAGTGACGAACTACAGAATATTAATCCCAGTCAATTTCCTGATGTAGAGAGATGAGAAGACAAGGTAGAGGCAAGAGAAGTTTCTTTAAAAGTCTCGAGCATGTACATTCTCAATCTATAATAACATATCAAAAGTCCTGTGTCTTTCAGTAAATAAATGTGTTTAAACTTGTAAATCCAATGTGTCCTAAAGGAACTTGCCCATACATTTATTTTGTCATCTAACACCTATTAACATCTTTTCAAGTAAAATTACATGTGTACTCTTGCTCCAGTTAACATAAAAAAGCCTTGCTGTGGATATCATGTGTTATGCCGTTTACTCTCCCCACCGTAAAGCCTGAACTAGTTTCCCAGCAGACCCAGTTGGAAGCCTGGAGGAAATCAGAAATCTCACATAGAAATATAAAAGTTAAAGAGTGCACTCTCAGCAAATCCTACCAGGTGAAAGCTAGAGTATAAAATTATTTTATGGGTGTAATTTCCAGAAGCTATCAGAACATTAGAATTTATGAAAGAAATCTCCTAATCCTTCTGAATTTTTAATACTGAAAAACAATGCTTTTAATGATAATTAAGATGAGCATTATTGAAAATTAAATTTGTAATGCCCATTTACGTATTATGCATTATATGTTCTAATTATTTTTGTAATTGGTGATGGATTTGAAATACGTATGACTCATTATAGACATGGTAAAACAACAGAATTGAGCTTTTCTATATTTTATTTTCTTGAAATGAAATGCACTTGTTCCTATAGAAATGTTTAAATAGTAGTTAGTAACTGATTCAAAATGACAAAAATATATTAATCCATATATTTACTGAAAAACCCAGAATACATGTAGTACTAAGGGAATTCTTATATATTTATGCACACACACACACACACACCTTTTGAATGAACATCCCTCATTCTCTCTAACACCAAATGAACTCTCCAAGACCTTTCATTGATAGAGCAATAACAGATCAGATCCTATGCTGAATGAAGAACTGGTTCCCAGAACATGAGGAGAATCAGGTTTGCCATGGCCCAAGGCATGAGCGACAGAGGAGAATCAGGGTTGTCACCCTGGAGAGCAAAGAGACTCATTCTCTTGTCCTAACGGTTCCCTTGTGCTTAAGAGAGGAGTGAAAAGATCTCCACTGGGGTGAGTGAGATAGGACCTTCAATGCCCAGGACTCAGATAGAGGATGTTCACAAAACGGTTGGGAGATAGGGCTCCCAAAGCATCAGAACCAGCTTGAAGCTTCCACTTATTCTTGCATGGAAATAGCAGCTGAACTCTTTTCACTGTTAAATATTCAAAAGAAATATGAATCTGTTGGACTACTAGGAGACCTCATCATCACATTTGTATCCAAAATGCCTTTTTCTTTTACTCTGTCAAAAGGCAATTAGAATTGAAATTTGAAATGAAACCATACACATTTCTTTCTCAGATTTATCATCTCCCTTTACAAAACTGTTCTTGACTATATTGTTTATTAATGAGCCTTTCCTGCTTTTTTATGTGATTCAATCTTACTTTCTTGATAACGTGAAATTTACTATTCTCTGTATTCTATATAAAACATTTTGCATTGTAATGGAATGAAATGTTTGATTATTTAATATTGCATTTTGCTCACCCATTATATGTACGCTGGAATGGCTTACAAATGATATTTAAAACCTGGGAAGCAGAAGAAAATGCTAGACTCTAGGACAGTAAAGCTGATATTTCAAACTTATTATCTTTATACTAACCACAGATAAAAGAGGAGTGGCAAGTTTATTAACAGAAAAATGATATTACAAATAGTACTTAAATAATAAAAATCAACATTGGATAGTCTCCTTCAAACCTGCACTTAATATTATTTATTTGGGGGGCAAAAGTACTTTCATTTGTCTCTACTCAACTCGGATCTTACTTTTCAGAGCCAGTTAAAAACTGAATTCTGCATTTTCTCAGCAACTTGAACCCAACATTTCCACGTATGAACTTGAACTTCAACTCTGTACTATCAGAAGAACAGTGCATTATTACAGTATTAGGAGTGTGACTTTATTTTAATGTAAACTATTTTATACTTATGATTTCAAGTGAAAATCAATTATAAGTTCAGGATAAATTACAAATTGATTAATGGGGTCCCTTGGCAGTTCAAGAGGTTTTTAAGTGCTAAGGCTACAAATAACCAGAGTCTTTTAATCAGTACTTTTTAAATTTTTTGACGTAGTCAAAACTGTGGGCATTAAAATTTTATGGCAAAATTTTGGATATTCAATGAAGTAAAAGATTTAGTTATCAGAATGCAATTACATTCTGTTCACTAATACTGTTTCTTTAAATATTTCATTAAGTTATCTCTAATGAAAAATACATCTTTTTAATTAGTACGCCACACATTTTCATGATCATAATGTAATTAATATCCCTCATTTAATTTTTCAAGAGAAGAGAACAATTTGGTTTCTGGCTTTGCTAGTGATTGATGGAACCTGAATTTTGATAATGATTCAAAAATCATTTTGTAAAAATTAATATAATAATTTACAAGTTATAATTGCTATAAAGGGAAATGATACAATAAGTTATTCCATCTTATTTTAATTAGAATTTATTTCCTTGAAAGTAAAAAGTTTAAAGGCCATATGAATGTATATTCCTTTGAATATATTCCTTATTCCTTCACAGCTGTATGTCTAACTTGGTCTTTAGAATCTCTGCTTTTGCTTTTAGCCACTATACCCCAGAAGGAAGTCTTGAAATGGTTCCATGGCATATTCTTTCCTTTCTCTGGTCTCTCATGGACTAATCTCTAAGCCTCCTATAAAACATAGGCATAGTAAGAGCTCAACTGTACTTACATGCTGTGCTTGGATTCCCCAAATGTTTTAATATGAAATGAAACAAAAAAAGATTGAGAGAGAAGAATGGAGGTGGAGAGAAAGATGAGAGGAACTTTACATAGAACTCCTCTGGCTTTTTTTAGAATTAAAAACCATATAAAGAATCACTTACAGTATCTGTACACAATAGAAAATAATCACTGTAATTATTATTAAAAATGTACTGGGAAAAGAGTATAGGGCTCTGAAATTTCTGCGGCAGATATCTTGTGGCTCAGTTTGCCTTCTGTTATGGCTTGTGTCTAGTTGTCCCCCCAAAGTCTCATGTGGTCATAGGGGGGCTTTTTAGAGGTAACTGGCTCTAGAGTGTGTGATGCTGGGATTAAGGGTATGTGACTCCTAAATTAGTCCACTGATTGACTGAAGATAGTTTTGGGTGTCGATAATGGGAAAGCCCACTCTGGGCATAAGTGGCCCTACTCAAAACCCAGGTAGCCTGGAGAGAATATAAGGGGCAGAAATAAGGCTGGTGCTGCTGTTTCACTACTTTGCTGTCTTTTGCCTGCTATGAACTGTTTCTCCTCTGTGATGGCCTTCTGCCATGCCTCGCTGACTTGGAGCCAGCCAACTATGGACTGAAACCTCTACAAACTGAGCTGAAACAAACTTTTCCTCCTTCAAATATGAGTGTCTGCTATTTTGTCTCGGCAACAAGAGAAATAACTAAGACACCTTCTTATTTTCTACTTTTCTTTACTACCAAACTGATCAACCTAGATCAGTTTAACTATGTAACTTCTTAGCAATATTCTCCTCTGAGACTGTGTGAAAAAATAAGAAACATTTGAAGCTATGGGTAGATTTTCAACCTGAAATGAAAAAAAGGAAGTAATGTATAAATTTATGAGACTTTAATGTGCAAATATCTTTTTTGTCTCAAAAAAAGCAACTTAGATAAAAATATATTTGTGGAAAGCTTGACCATGGTTAATAGTGACAGTAATGATTGTTACCTTAGACTGTATAGTTATTCAAGGAAAGAATCTAGGGGGAAAGTTTTGATGCCAACTGCTACATATCAGGTTTAATCCTATCAACAATAGCAACAACCAGCAAAAAATTAAGTCCTGACTCCTCTTAAAACTGAGTTAAAATGTTACTTCCTCATCATGGTTGCATTGGCCTAAAAATAACTGCTAAAAATTATATGTTTTCTCTAATATTACAAATTCAAAATACAAATCATTGAAAGAGCAAAATAAATGAGAGACAGTAGGAAACAGGGAGATAGACTCTGGAGATGAGAAAGGGAGGTGAGGAAAATGGGAGAAGGGAATAGGAGTAAAAGTAATCAAGGTGGAATAAAAACTAACTAACGGTTGAAATTATTTTTTGACAGATATTTGTTATATCTTATTAAAGCAGAGAATGGGAGAGACTGGGGAATGACTTTGTTTGCATGGAAAAATGTCTTGTTTTTCACAACTTCCAAAAGCACAATTTTCCATCTTTCCCAAATAAACCAGCACTGGTTGTAGTTCAAGTTCCTTGGGCTTTCCAGAAAAAAAGTGCCTTACATATAAAGCAAGCGATTTGTGTTGAGGACTTGGTTAATGTTAATTATGACAATATTTTGCACCTTAAAATACTAAGATATGGCTAAGCCAATATCTGTGCATGCAACCCTTTGCCTGTTCATTGACCTTCCAATCACCTTTGAATTGAGTCCATAAGAAATGATTATAAATGAAACCATATAATATGGCTGTCTAAATATGCAGTTTTCAAAAGATCAATACTTTAATTTTCATTAAAAAATCCGTTGTTTTGTAAGTAATGGGATATTAAACACAATTTTCCTTCCCTACTTCTTAAAGCCATTTATGTCTGATTTGATATCTAACTCACTGAAACAGAAATATGGTTTTCAGATCAATGACAGATTTTTTTATATGAGTTATGATGGCATACATAGAAGGTATTAGGTAAACATAATGACAGTTAACTGGAAAATATATTCTGTAGCAAATCTAAGAGATCTGTGGAGTAGGAACTTCTTGGTAACTGAGCCTCTTTCTAACTCTGCAGTTCTACATTCAAGCCAGTGCTGGACATACTGTAGTTGACAAATGAGAAGTACATGTACCTGAATGTGCAACACTGTGCTCAACTACAGTCTGTATTTGTAGCGCATATTGTATAACACCAAGATTTGCAAGGTCTATCTCCCTAAAATGTGGTAGCCCCAGGAGATGGCAATGAATGTCTCCAGCCACTCGTGTGAAAGACTGAACAGGAGAAGAGGACTTGAGCTTTCAGAAGATCTGATGCGACCCTCATTCTCTTAGACCTATCATTTGCAATTGTATGCCCACTTCTGAAGAGTCTGTATAATCTGTATAGTCCCTTAAGCCTCTGACTGTTATTAAAAATAGTATGGATTTCCTTGTTGTATATCCTAACTGGTTGGTTTCTTTCTGTGTTCTTTAAGTGAACAAACCTACTTGATTGCCTCGGTCATTCAACACGGTCTCCTTCAGTCTGAACCTCTCATTGAAGGTAATAGAATACTTTGATAATAAAGTCATTTGTTACCATAATTGCCCCACTAAATGAATGAGGCCACACAAAATAACTAAACTCAGCTATAGATTGAAGAAACTCAGTTTTTAGATTGAAGAGACTCAGTTATTATTAGGTTAAGAGATTATTTTCAGTTTTAAGGCAGGTTAAAGGCTGAGCTGGGGTGCAAGAGAAAGCGTCAGGTTCAACTCCAGCAGGTCTATTATATCTGGTCATCTATATTGAGTTATGCTGCATAACCTCCAAATATAAGCTAAGGGATTGTTTTAAAGATCAAAAGCAATATAACTGTGACAGTAAAGTTTCACATAAGACCATTCAAGACCCCTTGATTTGTACAACCTCTTTCTGGCCTTGTCTCTAACCCTTATACAGAGCTTTGTGATAAAACTACAAAATGGAAACAACTTTTCTTTAAGTTTAAATTTTATTACATTAAAAATACCTAGACTAAAACATGACAATAGCATTAAGCATTCTAACATAATTTGGAGTCAGGGAACATGATATATATATCATATTATCATAAACTTTGACATTGGCTTAAGACAAGTACTTTCAGAGGTAAAACTAAATAGGAATGAATCAAATTATACTAATAGCAAACACACCCAAGAAAATTCTATCTGGAGTGAGATAATTAATATAGATTGATAAAGGTTGAATTAAAAGCAATATAGCAGGATACTGAATTTAGTAGATTAAAGCATAAAGATAAAAACTACTCTCTTCTTTCAAGAAGTTTTCTGAGTGAGTATTTTTCAAGGAGTGATAGTTGATTCTATCATTTTCTATTGGGTATCTTCAAAATACTTTTTCAGAGGCCAAATTAAGAGAATGAATATAAAATGTGCTTATAAAACTATTACTTTGGCTTCATTATGTCCAAAACATTTGCTCCATCAGCATAAGGTAAATAAGCAGTCTGGGGAGAAGAACAGTGCATTGTTATCCATATCTACTTTGCTCATACTATTTGGTACTTAAAGGTGTTTCTGCAACATCTTGCCAAAAGACTGCAGAGCCCTAAGTTTAAAAACTGATATCCTACATTGTTAAGAAGAACCATTGTTCACATAAATGTGATTGTAAACATCATAAGATGCTCTTTTTTTTTTTTTGCTTAAATACTTTTATTGGTACATTTTAGGTATACAATACATTTACATTTATCATTGGGTGATTGTACCTGTACATGATGTATCTTGGTTATTTTTTCCCCATTCCCTGTCCTCCCTTCACCCCCTCCACCCTTCCCTATTTACATAGACTTTGTTTCCTTTTTTTTCTTTTCTCATAATTTTTCCTTTCCCTTCTTTCCTTTACCTTTCCCTTCCCACTTCCCCTACCCCTTTGGACCTTTTCTTCCTATTTCAAATTATCAATTATTCATTTTAATCATTACTTACACTTTCAGTTTCTCACACTAGAGAAACTGTTCGGTATTTATACCTGTGTGTCCTATTTATTTCACTTAAGAGTATGGCCTCAATGTGCATCCACTTAGCTATAAATGTCTCTAATTTCTCATTTTTTATGGCTGAGTAGTACTCCATTTTATTTAAAAAAAAAAAAAACATGAATTCATATAGCAAGAGGACAAAAGGAAGATGAACATTCTCTCAGGAGACTTTTTGTCAATATAAACCTAAAGCTCCTGTAATACAAATGTGTGAATTTCAGTACGTATCTGGCTGAGCGGTAAATCTATGCTGACTCTACTTAGCGTCGTCACTACGTGGAAGTTTTCTTTGAACATGATTTGTACCTTTTACGAACTACACAGTATGCAGAAAATCTGCACAGATCCTCTGGGAGACGATTGTTGTTGCTGCACTTTGCGCTTAATAAAGCTTGCTTTACGACTGAGCCCAGTTTGAGATGGGGGCTTCGAGAGCAGAAGAAAATGGTGTGACCTGGATCTATCTTTGAAGTGCCCCAGAAAACTACCTGGACGCAGGGACCGTGATCCCAGAAAGCAGAGGACAGCGGCAAGCAAGTATCTGTGCACAGAGGTCAGAGAGGGAAAACCGCTATGCCAACGACTCAGAAAGTGAAAGATGCTGGAAAAGATTTCACCTACTTAATAGTGGTACTCATTGGAATCAGCATTACAGCTGGCTTGTTTTACGTGATTTTCAAAGAACTTTTTCTTCATCCAGTCCTAGTAAGATATATGGGAAAGCCTTAGAAAAATGCAGAACACATCCCGAGGTGATCAGTTTCTTTAGTGAGCCTGTTAAAGGCTACGGGGAGATGACGAGACGTGGTCGAAAGCATCATGTCAGTTTTATCGAATATGTAAAAGATGGGCTGAATCACACACGTGTGAAATTCTACATTGAAGGGTCCAAGCCAGGGAAGCAAGGAACAGTGCATGTGGAAGTTAAAGACAATCCAAAGAATGGTGAATATGAATTTTGGTACATATTTGTGGAAGTGGAATCCTATCCTAGAAGAACCATTATCATTGAAGATAATCGATTCCAAGATAATTAAAAGAATCAAGCAAGCATACTGTTCCCTGCAGTCGTATGAGCTGTGCAGGTCCTTCAGGCTCATCAGATCTCACTGCTCCCTGGTTGGCTGGTGACTGAGATGATGGCTACAAGTGCCTCGACCATAGAGTCGCGAGGAGGTGTCCCCAGCCCCTTCAGAACTTATGCTGATACTGGACACTGCCAAGAGAATGCCAGAAATAACTGGAAGCTGTTCAAATGTGTGTGAGGCCCTTTTTAAAAAAATATTTTTTAAATATGAACTCTTTATTTGAGGTATTTGCGGGAGACCTATTAAAAAGTGACTTTCACTTACAAGTCCTTATCACATAACTAAAGTGCTCTGTGGCCCCTTATCTGTGAAGGCTTCAGAATGAGGGTTCCCCAGCACTATTCTTTGTTCTTTAGAACTGACAGTGGAGGGGTTTCTGATGGGTTTTTGAGATCCTAGCATATTCAGGATAGAAAGATCTTCAAGAAGTTTGTTTCTTTGCTTAGTTTATCTCCTTAAGTGAGTTAAAGTTTTGGTTTAACTGCTGTCTTAAGTGTTTTATTACTTTAATTCTAAAAATTTCACACATTTAGGAAGTATCCAAGTGTCACAGCAGAACTGTTCTCTCCCTGAGGGAACATGCTTTTAGTGATAGGGTGAACTTTTTCTTTTTTTTTTTTTTTTTTGGCCAGGGATCCACCTTGAGACCTTGCGCTTGGGAGACAGGCACCAGAACCACTGAGCTAAACCCTGGCCCCTGGGTGAACTTTTAATCTGGGTTAGGTCTCTCAGCCAGTTTTTCAGCCTTCCCAGAAGATTGTTTCTTATCAATTATACAAAACTATTATTTTGTATGGATAATAAACTTTTAAAGTTTTTAAATGTGATCTGATTTTGGTTTTTGCAATATACATACAGATTATCTGCATCTACCTAGCTCTACTAGTGAATCTCAATCTAGTTTGATTTTATTCAACTGCTCATTGACATAACTTTACATGCAAAGATGTATCACCATTTAAAATTATAAAAAGGTATTGTGCCTTGAGACCATAATGTTAAATGAAATAAATCAGGCATGGGCCTAAATATCACATGGTTTCTCTTATGTGAAAAATCCAAAATATAAATAAAGAGCAAAGTAAAAAATAGATAATAGGAAGTAGGGAGATAGATCTTTCTCAAATGGGAAGGGGATCAACAAATGGAAGGAGGGAGGGGAAGGGGATGGAAAAAGATTAAGATGTGTTATGTACATGTACAAACTCCCTACAAATAGTGTAATCATGTACTACAAATATGTACTAATAAAAAGGCAAAAAAGTATTGTTTATCATTTTATAAACATTAATTGCTTATATCACAAAATTACTGAAACATGTTAGCATCATATGAGAATTTAAAATCAAGGAGAAATAAGCCACCAACAACCAGAACATAAGAAAAAATACAAATAATTTATTTCTTATCTACAGTTGTTAATAGTGTTCTCTAAAACAAAAACTTAGAGATAATTATATATAAACATTAATCCTCTTAAAATCACCAAGGAAAAATGTCATATTCTACATTCAGGAGCAAAATAAGTTTTCTCTTGGACTTTTTTATCTTATTACAAGCTTCACAAAGTGACTATAAAGCAAATGAAACATTTCTCTTCCCTGACAACTTAGTTTTCTACCCATAATTAATATGAGACAATTTCATATAAATCTTACAATAACAAGTATTTGTTGAGGCAATCATTT